>MU280199.1:0-148658 GCA_022385635.1 Xylaria scruposa
AAAAAAAAAATAAATATTTTTAAAAATAAAATTAATAATATTAAAAAAATAATTTTTATTAAAATATTTTAAAAAATTAATAAATAAAAAAATTAATTAATTTGTTGTACGGTGGCAGGCTAAATAGCTTAATAGCTAACTACGGCTTGGAATAAAAGCGCGACGGAGGCGTTTCTACGGCTGCTGTCGACTGCCTAGGGCTTGATTAAAGGGCTCAATTAAAGGGCGTGGATTAAAAGGCGTGGATTAAAGGACATGGATTGAAAGGCATGGATTGAAAAGCGTTATTACGGAGGAAGCTATTTCTGGCGTTTTAGCTGCTGTTATGTTAATATGGTTAATAAAAGGGAAAAAAAGGCGTTAAAAGCGTTGTTAATAATTACGGCTTAACGGAAAGCTAGGTCGGGTAGTTAATTAGTAATAAACTATTTAATTATATTATTAAATTATATAAGATATAAATTATTAAATAATTATAAATAAGCTAAAGCTTAAATTAATATTATAATAAAATAATAATAAAAACAAAATAAAACATATAATTTTAAATTTTTTTATATTAATTAAAATATAATTTTTATATGTTTTTTTTTTAATATTTTTAAAAAATATAATTAAATTTATTTATAACTTATTAATTACCTAGTAAAAATTTATAAAATAAACTTAAATATAAGCTGGTTTAACTTTTTTATTATTATTATTTTTAATTTTAAAATTTTAAAAAATATTATATTATAAAAATATTATTTTTAAATTAAAAACATTATTTAATATAAATAAAATTATTTAATTAATATTAAAATTAAAAAATATTATAAAAATATAATAATTATAAAATAAAAACTTATTAAATTATAAATATTATAATATTTATTATATTAATTATATTAAGTTGTTTTTTTTTTTAAAAATATATATATAATTTATAAAAAAACTAATTTTTATATAATATTATTATTTTTATAATATTTTTTTAATTATATTTATAAATAATATAAATAAAAATTTTTTTTTATAAATAAAAAATATAAAATAATATTATTAAAAAAAATAAAAAAATAATTAAATAATAAAAAGCTATAATTAAATAAGTTTAAAAATAATTATATATAATTTAAAATTAAAAAAAAAAAAATATAATTATAAAAAAAAAAAAAAAAAAAAACATAAAATAAAATAAAAAAATAAATAAACTTAATTAATAATAAAAGCAAGGCATATTATTAATAACCTTGTTTTATTTATATATTATTTTATTTTTATAATAATAAGTTTTATTTATATATTTATATATAATTAAAATTAATTATAATTTAAAAAAAAAAATATTATTATAAAACGTTATAAAATAAATATAAAAGTACGGGCTTTTAGCCCGTACTTATATAAACTAGCTACGGAACTTTTGCTATATAAATAGAACTTCTTCTTTTTTATACAATAATAATAAGTTAATATTAGAACTACCAGCGGTGTAGACCGTGACAAGCTGGACGACCCTTCTTGAATTCAGCCAGCTCATGTCTCAGTTTCTTCTCGACCCTAGGATTTCGCGCAACGTAATACAAGACGGCCCTCAACGTGACTGCCAGGACGTCATGACCAGCCATCCTGGTACGGTCAGAGATGGACGTAGCGGTCTCCGGAGGTTAATACTTGCAGGTTAATATACAATGCCCTTATAATTTCTTTCTCGGAGAGAGAATCCGGCTGATTTTTGCGAAGTTGAATGAAATTTTTCAGCATATCCGTCTCGCTTGTGGGGTTCTCAAGTCTTTCTCTCACGATAGTCGATGTGTACTTCCGGCCGCTAGAACCTTTTTATCACAGGATAACGACTTTGAAATCGACTTACTTCCATAATGGGATTGATCTTCCCTTGTCCCTCGATGACTTCCATCCCGCGCCTCCATAGTTGAAAAATGGGTGCTTGGGCATACTTAAAAGCACGAAATCAGCGAGAGCTATATCTTAGAACGTGGCGAGAGCGCAAACTAACAAGGCCAGTTTTGATTAATATTTGATCAGATCTTTTGATCATGCGGTTGATGTTCCGCCCGCTTTTTAAAACCCCAAATTTACGAGAGGTATTAATTTCTCCGAGGCAGTTAAACGCGAAAAAGTGAACCCACGATGATAAATCTAAGCGAGCAGGGTTGTTATGAGAGATCTGTGCGATAATGTTCTGTGTGAACAGATTTATACAGCTGTTGATTTTCGGCTTTAGACTTTGTACAGCTGCTTTGGTGTATAGAGCCCTAAGTTTTCTTTTTAGTAAAGAGTGGTAATTAAGATCTTGTACTGAAAATAGATTTAACAACGGCGCCCCCTTGAATTGAGCAGAGGTTGGCTTGTAAAAGTCAGACTGAGGATCATGAGTCGATAAACCAATGCTTTATCAGAAAATTGGAGTGTACTTGCCTTAGGGTACGCTTGCTTCGACCTATGGATAATATAAAGTGCTTTAGCGCTAGAAAAAGATATTGTATTTGGCCCGAGACGAACAACTGGGCCGTACTTTCTATGCACCGCCACGTTTCTTCGAGGCATATCATTGTGATAAACAGCCAGCACCATCCAGGTGTTGCTCATACTCGCTGATACCGGACCTGGAATGGCATTCAGCCTTCCACGATAGCGGTCATACAACGCCTGAAAGACTACAAGGAGGGCACATAGCCTTACAAAATGCAAGACTCCAGTCATCTTCTTAGTTTGGGTAAGGTATGTAGTAATAGTTGGAAGAGAAGAAGAAGTATAGTGGCAATTACAACGAGAACAACATAAGAGGTTCGGGCTTGAATCCTTTTGGATAATGGCAATATGAATAAACACACTAGTGCTAGATTTTTAGAGTATGAGTATTGATATTTGCAAAATTAAGAAAGGTGCAGAGAGGTTCTTCAGTTTCTAATAATAGTGAATTGTTGCGTCGCCCTTCAATTGAGCCACGTATAGCGAGAGGTGAGTTGCGTCTCGCACGAATGGTATGTGCAACTCTTCTAGTTCGTACTATCCGGTCGCAGTATATAAGGCAGCCAACTGATTTCCGCTTGTTGGTTACATTATATCCCCCCTAGTCTAATGTATCACGAGTCTTTCTCTACAACCCCACGTAAGATTGGCGGTATTAGAGATAGGCCAATCCACGGCAGCCGTAGCAGGCAGAGAGTAGTATTGGAAGGCTCTGTAACACCATTCCTACGAATATAGGTCTTCTGCGGGTTGAGAAAGTCGGACCTCAGTATCTCTTGCCTTTGTACCACGTCGACTAAGATTCACGTTGCATGCATGGCTAGCATTGGAGATATGCAGAGTGAAGGAGGCGGAGTATTAATATCCTTGCCCATTGGAAGATGAGGATGAAATTAAGCGTCATTGTCAGCTTTATGCAGTCATGTTCCTGGCATTGTCACTTACCACTGGTAGCCAGTTTTCTTATCTGGCCATCACCTGCCGAATCCCGCCCCTACATACTCGATGTCAGGGTATTAATATATAAAACCCGGCTTGCAATATTTATTTTAAGTTATTTAGACTCGTAGTTCTAACTGCCAGCAGAGCCTCCGAAAAGAAACACTGCCAAACATCAGCAAAATGGTCAGCCACACCGAAGTGATTCTAGGTGCGTGGCAACATCTGGATCACCTCCTATCCACAGGAAGCACTGCACCGATTGTCCTGACTGGGCATGACTTGTCGATCGCGGATATTGTCTTGATTGCAAGGTGCACTGCCACAGATTTTCTTGTGCTTACAGACCGAAACTTACATCTGTTCAGATATAACTTATGCCCTGATCTCAGTGCCTCCGCTGTCGAGGCTTTAGAAGTCAGCCTCTCGGCCCTTGAATCGGGGTTTCGAGATGGTCACATCATTTATGGTACTGCATTACAACCTTACCCATATACTCAATGTGCCTAGGTATCGTCGCATGATTCTTAATACTTGTTCCAGGTGTAAACACGGGGTTTGGAGGATCAGCAGACATCCGTACCCGTGAAGTTGCCGAGATTCAAAAGGCTCTCATTAGAGAGCTACATTATGGTATTCTTCCGCCAGCGCCGAGGGATCATCAAGGGGCTTCAACAGAAGAATCGCCTTGGAGCAATCATCGTTATGATTTACTTCTCGAAGGGCCCAGCGATGTAGACTTCTTACCTTGGTCGTGTGCGCGAGCAACCATAGCCATACGTATCAACTCATTAATGTCGGGATTTTCAGCCGTCCGGCCTACCGTTGTCGAGAGAATGAGGGATTTGCTGAAATACAACATTATCCCTATGATCCCCGTCCGTGGAAGTATCTCAGCCTCTGGTGATCTGAGCCCCATGTCCTACGTCTGTGGGGCGATATTAGGGAAACCGACTATCCGCATTCTAAGCGAAGACTCAGAAGCTGTGTATGCTGATGTGGCCCTGGCTAATGCCGGTATAGAACCGGTGAAGCTGCAGATGAAAGAGGGACTAGCCAGTATGTATTGCCAAAATCTGAGTGAAAGCAGGATGTACGGGAATTTCTGAAGTCGATCCAAAAAGGGTAGCACTGACTTTGTTCAAAGTGACTAATGGGACAGCTTTATCAAGTGCCGTGGCCGCTCTGTCTCTACATGACACTCACACCCTCGCGCTTTTCGGCCAAATCATGACTGCTATGACAGTCGAAGCGTTAATCGGAACAAAAGAAAGTTTCTATAATTTCTTTTCCCAGACAAGGCCGCATCCGGGACAGGTAAGTCAAGACTACTTACTCAAGCTGTTAAGTATATATATATATTTAACTAGGTATTAAAAGACTGAATGTGCTCGTAACATACTGGCGTTTTTGGAGGGGTCTAAATTAAACCAAAGCAAATAATGGGACTGGCTCAATACTACGTCAGGACCGCTATTCAATCAGAACTGCACCGCAGTGGTTGGGTCTTATTTTAGAA
Source organism: Xylaria scruposa (assembly GCA_022385635.1). Taxonomy (NCBI): domain Eukaryota; kingdom Fungi; phylum Ascomycota; class Sordariomycetes; order Xylariales; family Xylariaceae; genus Xylaria; species Xylaria scruposa. The sequence continues at coordinate 4,937 of MU280199.1, forward strand.
GATCTTATTTTGGCTCACCAGCAAGTATTAATCGAATGCAACTCGGCTACTGACAAATCCACTTGTAACTCCCCAGGGCGAATTCTTACATGGAGGCAATTTTCAGGCTAAGTCAATAACGTCGGCCATGGAAAAAACACGACAAGGTATTCAAGGGATAGGGCGTATGTTGTTTGCTCAATGTACCGAGCTGATGAATCCGGCAACAAACCGAGGCCTGCCTCCCAACCTTGTTGCCGAGGATCCGAGTATTTCTCTTATTTTCGGGGGCACTGATCTTAATATTGCTTCATTAGCCGCTGAGTTAGGCTTCCTTGCTAACCCCGTTAACCACGTTCAAACAGCAGAGATAGGAAACCATTCACTAAATTCGCTTGCTTTAATAAGTGCTCGATATACCCATACAGCTAATAATGTACTTTCCCAAATGGTCGCGGCCCATATGATTACCGTATGCCAGGCACTGGATCTCCGTGCCATGAACGCTCAGTTTTTAGAGTTTTATCAAGCTCAATTCAAACAGCTAGTAGAAGAGCATTATTATGTTATCGAACAACGGTCTACAGTTTCTCCTTCGGTTCCTGATCTCACGGCAAATCTCACGGCAAATATGGCGGCAATAAAAGAGGATGACCTGCCAGAACGAGTTTTATCAGAACACTCTTCGGGACTCTCGAGGTTGGCGATTACATCGTCTCTCGATGGACTATCCAAGTCTCTCTGGAATCAGCTTCTTGTCTCACTTGACGCAACGGCCAGCATGGATGCTTCGGAGCGCTTCATAGCTATCGCAAAGTCCCTGCGTTCAGTCGTGCTCGACAATACCAGCTCCAGAGGTTCCAACCTAATCTTTTAACTGGATAGCTTTACCGACGCCCTTTCCATCTCAATGAGGGAAGCTTGGTGTGTTAATAGAGATGCGTACCTTGTCCATGGAAATGCTGCGCCCCTCCTGGGTAAGGCTTCGAAAGCTATTTATACATTCATGCGCCAGGAGTTAAAAGTGCCCCTGCTTTCGACGAGGCACTTGTTAACACCTAGTGAGCAAGATCTAAAGGAGAGGGTTGGTGGTGGAACGCAGGCACCAACCGTCGGATCTTATACAGGGGCAGTGTACCGTGCGTTGAGGGATGGCTCACTCATGAAAGTAGCAATAAATGTTTTACAGACCTGTGGTTAAACCTCCCAGGAACCAGAATATATCTCCTTTGAGTAACTACACAAGTGAAGTATAAATTCGATAACTGCCGATTGCTCGTGGGGTTTTTAGGTAGAACGGTCAGGGCCAGAATTATCTCTCTGGGTGCTAATTTTATTGCCGTTTCGGTGAACATTGTGATGAATTCCGTATTGAGACATGAAGTTAACCTTGAAACATTTTTCGTTTGCAGCGGGGATTTGATATGCTTGGTTAACTAGTCCTGCTATTTGCGTAAGAACATACTGAGTAGTTCTGCTTGATCTTCATGACATGAGACCGTTTCTACTGGTGGTACTGGCCGCTGCGGTGATTGTCTAGCTACATCTACTGGTGGTTCGTGATAATCGTCCGGTGGCGTGCTGTGGTGAGTGTGGGATTGGCTACATTTAAGTCACGTCGTCGAACAACATTGAAAGGGATAAAACCTGAATATGTCAGAATCGTTAGTTGTCACAACCTCTAGATACTGATAGCAACGTAGGGGTAAGTCTTGAATACTTGTTGTCGCACAGGGAGCTCCAACAACTACATCTACAAGCTAGAGATCTATATACAAAATGCCCTCTTTGTTCTGTCACTCCAGGGAGGCGGTATGCAGCTGTAGGTATCGGCAAGACGGTGTAGTGTTTATTTTGGAGATGACGGCTTCTTTGCGTAGTTCAACAGCTTTTGCTACGACAACGGTGTCCGCGGCGTTTGCTTGGCTATTCGTTTGCTGCAAGGTTGCCTCTTGCTGGTCAGAAAGAAAACGGAAAGGGTTAGCAGCATAGCCTTATTGTGTATCTTTTTTTTCCCCTGTCGGCCGTGGAGCCAACGAAGATCCTCAAAAGAAGATGGGGAATTGAGGTCATTACGTACTGGGACAACCTTCTTCCATTCTGGATTAAAATGCAGAGGGACTCTCTGTCTTGTCCCAAATTCAGCTGTATCATCGGTCCATGCATACTTTGGTCGCCGTTCAGATTTCGGATTTGCTATTAGGTACGGTGAGGGATGCGCGCTTAATCTGGAGGATTTTGCTGGCGTGAACGTCTTCTAGGAGTCTCGTGGCGGTTGAGATGAGGGTTGGATATGGTTGCGTGTTATTGTCATGCGAGCCGTGGAATATACAGAGTCTTCTTGTTGTTACCTAGGTATTTGTTGGCTTTCGTACAAAGACAACATTGGATCTTTTCAGCAAGGATACCGCCGAGATCACCTACCAATTACCCTACCTAAGAGAAACCGCGGGCAAACACATCCAACTCGACAAGCGACGCATCGGGACTCGAAGAGTTACTAGCCGAAAAGGAACAGATCCGGCAATTCTTGTCCCAGGAGCAAGCCAAAACGAAATACCTTGATGAGGAGTGCCAACGGCTGCGTGCCGAAGTGGAAACCTACAAGGACTGTCTACAGAAATCCCAATATTCCGAGGCGGACATCGAGAAAATAAATTTCCAAAAAGAATGCTTGAAGAAGTCGATGGCCAGAATGGAAGGGGAGTTGGTCCGGGTCCGGGAGGACCTCCGGCTGGAACAGAAGGAAACCCGAGCGACTTTGGCATGGATGAGAGAAGGTACGATCCTTCGGAGGGACGAATAATTGGGCCTGTACGAATTGGTAGATAGGTAACTTTGCTGTTTCTAATGAGGTCCTAGGTAGGCTGGTGCCAGATGCAGGCTGCTTTACTACATCTATTCTCCCACTATACTTAGCAAAGTATAATTTATGCAAGGAAAACATTCACCTACCTACCTTCCATTTCGTTTAAACACTCGGGCAGGGACTATCTACAGTTGCGTTTATACTCGATCGCACTTCGAATACGGAGGGTACAGTTAGGGCGCCATGACCAGTGGGGCATATGTCGAGTTAGGTTCGATTCCTTTCAGCGCTATATGGTCATTTCCCTTTGGCTTATTTAGATCCCCCAAGTCTGCTCATGGGTTGTAGCGGAGACGGTCCATGAACTACGTTTGACGACAGAATGTTCGGTTTGAACACTGGAACCGCAGGCTGAAGGTTATAGTAGATAGTGTTTTAACTGGCGTTTAAGGGTGGTAATATTCGAGTGGTCTGCTTAGGTACTTCTGCTGTAGACTGCGGCTGATAGGTTAAGTTACCGGAGTTGGACATGGCGTATTTACGAAACTGGGTATTATACCCAGGCATAGACATCTCACGCTTCTGTTGAGGAGCACGAGAGGCTGGTAGGCCTGGGATTAAATAAAGTGCTCGGATACAGGTAGTACTGATTGTTTATGACGAACGTTTAAGGTTGCTCCTAAGGTGTGTACAGGAGGCAATTAAGGTTGTCTAATAGTTTTTAAGATCTCTCCTCGTCCTTTAGTTGTATGAGGTCGGTTTATTGCCACGAAGTTCTGAATGTGAGACTCTCTGCCTTCGGGGTCAGCTGGCCCGGAGCTCAGGCGAGGATCTGTAGCCATCAGGTCAATAAAATGACAGGCGTATTCAAATAAGCCAAAGCGAAATAACCATATAGCGCTGAAAGGAATCGAACCTAACTCGACATATGCCTGCCCTACTGGTCATGGCACCCTAACTGGAACAGCAATAGACCTATCAATGAGTCCACATAAGAACTTGCTAGCAACGGCTAAGAATGGATCGCAAACCTTAGGATCTAGCATGATGGATTCTCAACCCGCAGTGAACGTGTCTAATGGCGTTTACGTCAATAACATGGATCGCGAAGAAACTGCACTCGCGACCTACAACTTCTAAGAGCGGGGGCGAGATCAGCTGATGAAGGAGATTTAATCCCTTACCACCGTCTAGCGTTCAAAGAGTTCTATTACTGTATGCTGCTGTGGGCACCAGGGTAGATATACTTAAATAAACAGAAATAATGCTCGGATAGTGCAGTTGGGACTTGTAACATAACTGGGAAAAGAAAAAAAAGTAAAAAGGCCAAATATATGTTAAGATAAACACCGTATATAGCCTTAAAACAGGTACGAAGTTAGGTGTCTAATCGCCCTCGTATTTCCTGTATCTGTGATCCGACAAGTCAAAAAGACATGCGTTTATTGACGAACTCGTCGGTGTTATGTTCTTTAAGTTTATGTACATATACGAGCAATCCAACTAAAAACAACCGTACGCCTAGCAATCCTTTCCTATATTTCATCGTTGTCCCAATTCCTGATTGTGTCCCTCTCGCCATCTGGTGCCCACTCCTTGCATGCTCCATACCAATGCCTTTCGACGCAATGAGATTTTGGTGGTGCAGTAACTGGCTCTTGTCTCAAGGACGTGGGTATGGGCATGGAGGGTGGTGAGGTGATTTCATGTTGAAGTGTTGTAGTCGTGGGCGTGGTAGTCTCATCTTTACAACCCCACCAGCCAGGCGTAGCACAAGTCGTGGACGTGGCAGTAGCAGTGGCTTGGTAGGACGTTGTGTCGGTTGGATCGTTACACCCAAACCAACCAGGTGTAGTGCAAGTTGTAGTTGTTGTGATAGTGGGAGTGGTTTGTGAAGATGTTGTCTTGGTAGTGGTGGTTTTGTCTTTGCATCCAAACCAGCCTGGCGTCTTGCAGGTCGACGTTGACGTGGTCTGGGAAGTTGTCGAGGTAATGGTGTTTGTCGTTGTGGTTTGATCGTTACAGCCCCACCAGCCAGGAGTCTCGCAGGTCGCCGTCCGCGTGCGAGTCTTGGTTGTTGTTGGGCCGCTTGTGGTGGTGGTGGTGGTGGTCCCATCTGTGCTGTTGCTTTCATACATTTTCCAGTATGCACAATCTCGGCATTCTGGCGTGTACCGGCATTTCGGGACGGTCTCATACTTCTTGATCACATCATTAATCACTGAGCGGATTTTATGAGTGCCGATGCCGACACGCCAGCCTTTGTCGGCTACAGTGTCGTATGTACACTCGTACCCGGAATGACATGCAGTTTCCAGGGCATAACCGCCATACGAACATGAGGCGGTGGCACCATTGCAGGTGCCAATAAAAATAGGATCAGCAGTGTGACCAAAGTGATGAGCTCCCGTGTATTGACGGGTCTGAGGGAAATCAGGATTACCGTGCGGAGGAACCGGCAGGCCAAGGCGCGAGGCCGGGAGTGCTTCTGGCACGGCTTCAAAGGTGACGACAGGTACGCCGTAGGTGAGACCAATGAACGAGCTGACAGCGCCACCAAGGGAGTGGCCGGCAACCCAGATGTTGGAGCTTGGATAAAGCTCTGTGACGTTGCTATAGAGCTCTCTCGCGGCTTGGTAATAACGGTTCTCCTCGCCTAAAGCCTGTCGAACGCAGGTATTGTTGCAGGCGTACGTCCCCGTGGCACAATCGCAGACCTGCTTATATGTCCACTGCCCCTGCTGCCCACAGCAACAACTGAAGAACAGATTATCATTGATCTTGTCATTCGTTGTCGTCCCCTCTCCGTCAAAGACAGCGGGCGAGGTGCCTTTCAACCCAATGACGATGGTGGAGTTTGTCTCATCTCCCCATATATGCCCGCGTAGCCCATCAGATTCCCAACCAAAATCCTCGGTCCGATTGAACGGCTCCCCAACTTCATCCCAGTCTGGCAGATCGGGAGTTTCCACATAAGCGTCTGCTACTATTAACGCCATAGTAAGGACTGTCTCCTTGTCGGTAACATCGGGAGCTGGCACATCGTCAATGGTCCAGGCCGATGGGGAACTCGCAAGCACATAACCTTGCTCACGAGCCGTAGCAACGAGGGGATCTACGATGCTCGGCCGCCTATCGATTAGGCGTTCTATCTTCTGCGCGCGACTCTTCGCCTTGAGAGCGGTAATCTGCTCGGGGGGGTGAGCGTCCTCGGCGGCGAGCCACACTTGGGCCTCGGGATGTCGGACATCCCGTCTTCGATGGAGGCCGGGGTGACGGTAGGTGCCGTGATGGAGAATATGACGAAGGGTCTGGGCTAACGATTAGCAGTGGAAATGCGGCATGAGGTTGGGGGATGCAGCTCGACATACGAAGGTGTGCTCGGCAGGCGCAGGAGGCTCCGGCACCAAAGGGGCTAATACCGGACTATCTTCGAATACGGAATCGGAGTTGAATATGGAAGCTGCTGCGGGCGAGGCAGATAGCGCGAGGAAAGAGAGAAGGAGATTGGCGGTGACGTGACCAGCCGAACCACAGATTGTTGATGCCGACCGTCTCTGGTTCGGTCTCATAATGATGGTCTCCAGATAGGTCCCAACCAAGAAAGGGACGAATAACGTGAAGTGTCAGGTCAGGCGAGAGCAGGACGCTGGCTTAATATCTAATATGGCGGTAGGAAGTGGTGTCAGTACGTGATATCGGATGCCTAGCTAACCGGTGATTTAGAGGATGAACAGACATGTAGGTATGTAAGTGACGACGACCTGGGGTAAGTGCTGAGGCGTCAGGCATGCTGGACACGCTAACCCTCAAATGTACTAGTAGACCACTGATAATTACATAACATTATTAGCTAGGTAGTGATTCGACCTCCGGATTCTGTCCGGACTACAACAAGGAACCGGGGTAGAATAGTAGAATCTCCTTGGCAGCCAACTAGTATCGTGACTTGTACGAATTCGTATTTCACAATCAGTTGTTATGAAGCAAAGATAAAAGTCTGATATCCTTGTCCTATGGACCACACGGGATAGGTCATAGGTATTACAATTGCTAGGCGGTGCCAGGGTGCCACATGACGGCCTAGCTTACCCGATGACCAAAAGGGAGGTCTTGGCAACAGCGATATTAGGCTTCGCGCTAACTACCTAGGTCAGTAGAAGAGCTAACTCGTGCATTAATCTTCAGCACGAGCCATGTCTTGCTATGATGTCAGTCACGACAATCAATCACGGTGTGTAAATAAAGAGATGCTAGTTTCACCATTATATATCACCCACAGCGCTGACATGTTTACTTCACACTACGGGTGACTATGAAAAAGAAAAGTGTCGGTATTCTAATAGTAAGTGATGCTGATGAAACTAGCATTTTCTTTATATATTGTATTTGCTGTATCAGTTTATTTTCAGATCGTCTCGCTTCCCAAGCCTTTGTTTGAGTAAACATAGGGTCCTAACTCACAGGAGACGGGTACGATAACTTCAAGATGTACACTAAATTGATCTAACTTGTGAGCTAGACGAGTCGAAGTTGCTCAAGCTGGCCATGAGTAAGTTCACCATCTGAAGAGAATATGGCCAGGGAGTCCACCATTGACTGGGCCGTACAAGTTGTTATATCGTGGACAAGCTCCTTGACAATTTCGTACGATGATATATTCATCAAGATCGAAAATATATACATGTAGGCCGAACTTATTAAATGAAGGAGGGTTTTTGCGGATCATAAAACATGGGTTATTTGATCTAATAAATGATGCAAGACAGATTATCGATTTCGCCAAGGTATTTATCGCCTTGTATGCAACAGCTCGCAAAAAGATGATGGATTATATCTTGGGGACTATTAATTGGAAAGTCCTTTATGTCTAAAGGTTTGACGTGCCTCGAACAGTACTAACTGTGCGACTAGTAAAGCACGGGCTAGGCTGAGCCGCAACAACGCGACAGCTTCCACATCCCGCTTCCATGCGCTTGCCCCACCCATTAACCCCCATTGCCATCCATGCTGTTGGCCTCAAGTATTTCATTCATCTCATCTGTTGAAGCTATACTCAGTACCAAATATCTTGAATGATTCATATCCGGTACCAATCCAGTGACATATAGTAGAGAGGTAACTCAACCACCGCTCTTTGGGTTTTGCCGCTAATTCAATTGATTGGAACTTGTAACGCTAATTGTGGCCTGCTCAGTGTCATCGACCAAACCTCAATGTCATCCTCATCTACACCCAAGGGTGCGGATCCCAGACCTGGGTCTTTAAAGTCTACAAAGTCATATCCACACCCGTCCGCCTCAAATACGACCGACAGCCCTTCGAAACCGCAGAGAGCGAATACTTTCCAGAACGGACCAGCGCCGGACGTTGTGATCCAAGATGCTTCACAGGGGGGTCAGGAGCAGAAACCTGATGCCTTCGAATCCGAGCCTGCCGAGGATGAGGACGACATGGAGATTCCCCGAGCATCTGTCGACATAGGTATAATACCGATAGAGTTGGTGAGCATGACAGACAAGTAAGTCGGCAGGTTAGAGTACCGTCGGAACTGGTGGCCGGCAGCTAATTGGTCTCGTCCTTCAGCTTCATCGACTCGTTGTCTGCTAAAGTCCACCCATCCCCGCCCAATATTGACAACCTCGCAAGAATGTTCCAAGACTTCTACCACACGGCTGCGCAGCATATACAGACCCACATCGCCTCTATTGCCAGTCGACAAACTCGCGAACAGGCCTTGAATGTCACCAGCTCATCGCGGGCCTCTGCCGCGAGCATGTTGCGCGCTAAGGCCGCCTCTATCGGGTCCGGCAATAAGAACAAGGCCGCACAATCACAGGAGCCTGAACAGCAAATGCTCACAGCTGAAGAATTCACCAACAGGAAGCGGGCAAGGAAGGCTCTCGAGCTGAAGAAGATCCTGTTAGAAGAAGCAGTAGAAAGGCGGCTCTGTGAAGGCATTTATGATCGGATATACCGCCATAGAACCACACAAGACGAAGCACAAGACGATAAGCTGAGATCTAAAACAGCTGCACTAGCAGTAGTAGGTATTGGCCCGGCAGACCTTGGAGTCGACCTGGGGGAATTATCGGAAGAAGGGCCAGAGGCGCTAGAGAAGAAGAACGAAGAGATCAGCGAGTATTTGGAGCAAGCCCGGAACGACCTCATTCTCATGAACCAAAAGAGATATCCTTCGGGGAAGCTGAATTGCCTCAAAGCTTGCCATAAGAGCATTGTCGACACTCTATCGTACTTCCACCCTTCTTCCTCGGCGGACGAAATCATGCCCATGTTAATCTACACGCTGATAACAATGCCTCCTGAGAATCTCAACGTTATCAGCGATTCGAACTTCATCCAGAGATTCCGCTGGGAAGAAAAGCTCGAGGGAGAGGCTGCATATTGTTTGACCAATCTCGAAGCCGCAATAACATTTCTGCAGACGGTAGACTTGGCTAGCTTAAGAGCCGACGAGGCATCTACGACACCGAGCAGACCCGGAATCTCCAAAACGGAAACGTTCCCACCGGCCTTCACAGCAGGTCTCTCTACGACTACTGCCAGCCCAGTAGTCGCGATCCCCGAGAATGCGCCAGGGACAAAATCGGCGCAAACGGCCAGCAGCCTTCGAGCTGCAGTCCAGCGTCGCAGGCTGAGTGATCTCATACAGACACCTGCCCAGGCCATAGGAACGGCAAGCGATTCGTTCTTTAACACGGCTGATCAGGGCATTAAAACCATTGGCAACAGCTTGAATGAGAGTTACAGGTTTTTGCTTGGAAAGCTTCGCGACAGCACGGCTGATGGGCGCGAGGTCATCGTGCCACGCACATTAGATGACGCTCGCAAACTAGTGGGGACACCGCCCCCTGAAGACGACATGTCTCTGGACGATCCCCTCCTAGCACAGCGCATTGAGGACGTCGACCAGTCTCCAGCCGTCAGGGATGACAAGCTCTTCTCTTTGGTCGCCGGTAAGAGACCCGCCCGGGACCACAGCACAGATAGCATTCGTAGCGGCCGAAGCACCAGCAGCTCGAAGAAGGTCGTGTTCGCAGAAGAAAACAAGGAGAAGGCTTCGCCGCTGAGCCAGACACCCCCGAGCTCGAACCCGGCCCTGGTCGAGTCGATGCGGAACCTTGGCAGTTCCTTGAACCCGATCAGCAGGCTCTCTAGTATGGGAATGATGCGAGGCTTCGGCCGGACGGCCGCGACTACCACTCCCCCGGTCCCGAACCCGAAAGAGCCCGCGGGGAAGACGGTGGAGGGCGGAGATCTGGCGACGGTATGATTCATGTTCTCTTTTCATCTTAATTTGTTAGAGGAAAATATGTTCCAACTGACTTCTCTGTTCAGGCATTTCCAGACATTGCCGCGTCACTGCCCCCGAAGGACGTGCCGAAGATCGACCCGCCAAAGAAGCGCTTCATGGACTTGCAGAACCCCGCCGACCTGAGGCTCGGCGAGGTGCTGGAACTCCTCCGGGATTACCGTCGGCTGGCGACCGCGCTGAAGGACATGAACGCCTTCAAGGAATGAAGCGACAAATGGGCGAACATCATCATCATTTTTCCAATCAAACAAACTCGGAGGCAAATTTTGTGGGTTTCTGTTCATTTAAACGTAGAGTGCAAATGGTTGGACTCAACGGGGCATTTGCATGGCATGGCGTGGCATGGTGCGGGTATTTTCTTGTTTTATTGTTGTGAAGGGTAAGGTGTAATGGATGTTTTATAGATATGGCTTGTTTTTTTTTCTCTTTTTTTTTGTGTTCTGTTTTGGAAGAAGCTATATACATATACTGGAATTGATTTATAGATAGGTTTTGGCTTGAGTTGAATCGTTCCCGTTTCCTTTCATCTACTGTATTAAATATTATATAAGACGTAGATCGACGTCGTCTGAGGGGCAAGCCAGCTATTCAAACAATCAATCTCCACGACTACTCATACAGGCCGCGAAATGTACGGATGATGTGAAGTATTTAGATACAAAGGGTTTAGTCGGGATATATATTACGTTTGGCAAGCTCTAGTTAAGTAGTTATAAAGTCAGTCCAGTCCCTCTTCACTCCCACATAGAACTAACTTGCTGGTTCTCTCTGTGTACGTGAGAGAGCGCCGAGAGAGAGAGAGCCACTCTCAAAAATCAATTTCCATCCCATTTCCCAACCCGTCGATTTCCCACCGAATTTCCCATTTTTCCCTCCCTGCCTTCCCTCCCCCGCTCCCTCCAATGCTGCTCGAGAATAAGAAAAAGAGAGAGAGAAAAGAACACCCCTTATCAATGCTATTGAGACCTTGAGACGGATATTAAAAGGATCGGAAAAAAGGAGCGCTTTCGATTTGTTGCTCCCCCTCTCCTCTCCGTTTCCTTCCCCCTCCTATAATGATTTGCAAATGCTAGCAGGAAAACAAAAGGAACTCGGACTGGGCCCAGCCAGTTCCAGGGAGAGTGTGAGTGAGTACCTAAGGTAGGTATGATAAGGACGCGGCGGAGAGCGTTGGCTCGTTTCTGTCCGTTGTTGTTGTTCTCTTCTGATTAGAAAAATGTGTAATATTTCGTACGATTGGATATTATTATGTGAAAAGGACCGTGTGGTAAGGTAGGTAGGTAAGTAGGAAGATGGAAAGACCGGTGGAGGTAACTTTGTCTATCGGAATTAGGAAAAGAATACTGGCGTGCGTGTCAAGGCGAGGACGATCAATCAGCCGAGAAGCGCAACGGTTAAATTAGTTTTTTATTAGTGAAAGCCATTCGCCTTCTTGGTAGGACTGACTCTGCCATTCGTGATGTCCTGTATGCCGGGGCCTGAACCCGGCGAGATGAGCTTCTCCATGAAGCTGATGTAGTCGTACTGCGGCACGCCGCGGTCCTCCGCCATATCCGGGCCTTTGTGGAGCGGCACGATGTTACACAGCTGCTCGATGACCTCGTCTGGAACGAGGGAGTGCCGCAGGTCCATCTCCGTGACGTACGGCTTCCCGTCGGCGACCTCGCGGAACGACTGGTATACCTGCTCGGCTGTGTTCTGGTCCTCCGTCACGTCGACCATGAAGCGGATGAACTGCTCAAAGGATACCCGGTCGCGGCCATGTGACGTATCGAGGAAGTACTCGTGCATCTCGTCCTCGCTAAACACCAGGCCGAGGGACGCGAGTGCGGCTGAAAATTCGAGCTCGGAGAGTGAGTTCGTGTCGTCCCGGTCGAAATGTCGGAAGACAGACTCGAATTCTTCCAGCTGAATAGGTGTCAAGTTTGTCATGCTTCGAGCAACCATCTGGTTATCTAAGAACGCTAGCTTTTTCTGGACGGAAGATTTGACCAGCCCGAGCTCGTAAGATAATTCGTCGTATGTGTAGGTGGTGAAATCGTTTTCCTCGATGTTGGCCTCCCGACACTTTTCATCAACGGCCGCAATTTTCTCGAGGTAAGCATCAAGAGGCGGTAGGTTACTACTGAGCTTCCGCACATGGAGGAGCTGGTCCTCTACCTCCCCTTCGAGTCCCGATATAGCTACTTGCATTGTGTTGAGAGCTAAAGCAAAGTCGTTGGCTTTGTCTGCAAACGATTTACGAAGAGCGTTTTTGATACTGCTGGAGTTAGTCAAGTCCTAGTGTGATAGTCCGGACACAACTTACTCTCTAATAGTCTCATTGATGAGTTGGCCACGCATCATCTCTGATTTCGTCAGGTTCGCCCATTCTACCTCCATGGTCTCCAACGATAGCTCCGGTGGAGGCTCGTAGGCCCTGAGCCGATATGTACCTAATTTAGTCTTAATGTTCCCGAGTAGTGTTGCCAAGTCACTCTTCTCGGCAACCCAATCTCTCTTTTTGCCTTTCTTGTGAGATGCGAATTCGCTAGCCTGCTGTTTAGCGTCCATATAGGTGCCCTCGAACGTGGCCTGTTGCCATTGTTCGATTTGCTCTCTGATCTGCTTTAATAATGCAGCCATCCTTCTCTCATAGGCGCTCTGCATTTCCCATGCCCCTTGCATGTTATTCACGAATTTCTCGACACGCCGACCGGCATTCTCAACTTTCTCCATCTGCGAGAAAGCGTGGAACCAGTAGGCGATATAAGTCATCAAACTCTTCTCATCAGGTCTGGCCACATCGCAAACATCCTCAACGTCCAGCAAGGCAGGGATGCCGATTTCCTTATGCGCGAGATCGAAAGCCAATTGCATGTTCCCACGGTGATCGCTCTTATCTAATGCGTCGTAATCGATCAGATCCGGTCGGTGTATATCCAATAGTGCGCAGAATGCCAGGCCATCGTTCCAGCTGGTACTGAAATCGCGAACTTCGACCTCGTCATAACATGCCGTTTTTCGCTGACACCATAACAGAAGACCTTCCTTGGCCGTCATGCCCTCGGCGTTGATGTCGCTGATGGTGAACCGCAGAATGAGGGTCCATATTAAACCAAGGATAATCTTTCTATTGCCATCGACGACATCTTCGGCACCGATGTTGATCATGGCAATACCTCTTGATTTAACAAAATTGAGAGCTATGTTGGCATTCTCAAACTTTTGAACTCGCAGCTTCGGTCTGGCGGCATATCTCCCTAGCGACTCATTTGACAAACACTCGAGTAAATGTATCAATAGAATCTGTAGATGGACCCTGATCAGTATTTAGATATTGAGACATGGGGGGGTTTACGAAAGGGGGAGCTTACACCATCACTCAAATCTGTTACTAGATCTTTGACTTGTACACCTCTCGGCTCGATCTTGGTGTTGAGCCTAGTATTGTAGACACGTAAGTCTTCGCGGCAAACATCTCGTGAAGGGAAACGCTGTCTCAAGAAAGGCTATGGATGTCAGTGACTGACCATTTTGTAAAGGTTTTCTGTTGGACGATAATCCATTTGTCATCCATCTTGGTCAAATTGGACCCCGGGTGCTCAGGGGCCGAGTCAGTAGACGCGTTGGACGCGAGGGAGCGCCTCTTCTTGGACTCTTTTATGGAGTCTTTCCTAGCCGGGGTCGGAGTCGAGAGAGTTGCTGACCTCTGAAGACGGGCGGCATGCAATTCGGGGCGGGATCGATGAGAGACGGAGCTGCGGGTGCGCCGTGATCGTGGTGGTGAGGGGGAGCAACTAACACGGGCCTCGCTGCTATTGTTGTTATTGCTATTGTTATTGTCGTTGTCGATGGCGGCCGCGGGGGGGCTTGAAAGCTGTCGCGACCGAGACAGTGGGGTGGAAATGGGAGACGACTCTGGTGTTGATACGTATACACTTGTGAAACCATAACAGGCGCTGTTTCTGGCCGAAGAGGCTGGTGAGCGTGTCTCTGGAGTTTCTGGCAATACCAATGGCACAACATGTGCTGGTGCATCGGGCTCCAATATTGGCACTGCTTTGGCCCATGTGCATCTGACGTCTGTCATTGGTTGTCCCGGGGACCCGTGCGTAACGCCCCGGCTCACACCCCTATTCTGCTCCCCGCTGTTTCCACTCAGGGCCGCCTGCAGCGCTAGTTGTGAGGGGAGTACCGACATGGCAAGCTATCGATAAGCCAGGACCCAGGGAACGACGGATAACAAAAGAGCGATGGATGATAGTGGGGTAGGCCTTATAGAGGTTGCAGTGAATAGGTAGCTCTCAAACGACCAAATAGGTAATTGTCAAGTGCGATGGTTACTCAGGTAAGGAGCAAGGGATATCTAATAGATAAAAGGTAAGTACGAGTAGAGTATGCTCTATCAATACTTCACAATTAAGAACGGAAGAAATCTTCTAAAACTACCTAAGAATGCTACGATGTGCGCCATGCGTCCTTCAAATAAAGCATTGCGACCTCTCATCCTTAAGCCCAATGTCCGCGTCGTCCCCAAACATAGCTCTCATCGGGCAAGCACATCTGACACTCTCGGTCATCTGAAACACGCAGTCTTTCCGCATTCGCCATCCCATAATGCGGCGGATCTCCACGAACTAGGGCATTACCTTTTCCTTGGACCACTTCAATGCAAGTCATTCGTCGATCCACCCCCGGCGGGAGGCGGTGCGCATTGTAGGCATCGTCGTCGATCCTCGCCTTCTGTCAGGGGTTGGCTTTAATCTCACATCCTTTCGATATCCTGCAATCGACCTTATTGGTTTTGAACATCCATCTTATACCTGCTCTTATAGGGTCAACCCTAGTGTTCAGCGCGTATCGCCTGGTGAGACTATCTTTCGACGCTCAGCTTGAAACGACGGTTGTTCTTTTCAGGGTCTTGTCGTTCTACAGATCAAGAAACTCGGAGACTTGAGGCCTAGTCAGTTGTTTGCATATGCTTCCGTGGAATTCACATGAACAAGCTACGCATGAATGGCCTAGAATATGTGGTCTTTTGTTTCGAATCCCAACATCCGATTAACTCGAACATAGTCCGACGTCTCCCTGATTTTATGCTTAACCTAACGTTGCATGCCTGCCCGCTGCGAGGGACGAACATCAACAATCCAGTTTAGCTTTCACCTACAGGTTAAACTCTATCCTTATGTTGACGCTTAGCCCTCTGGTGGGTATCGTATTGTGGTCAGGCGGGAATGGCCAACCCTCCGATTATTATTAAAAACAGACTCTGAAAGCTATATTCTGGAACGATCATTGATATAATCGTTTGATGTGCGCATGCAAAACAAATTCGCTATTAGCAAAAATAGCTGGAAGGCAATCCGAGCCGTCCCAAGACAACTCTCATCCATGTGAGAGAATGTTTAGGCTAATGGCTAATGCAATATCGGCCAGTATTCGTTACTCGTCAAAGAATATATTGAAAGCCTCGGTGTTTGAGATTACTTGGGAGCTTTCATGACAGAGGATTCAGAATTGCACTCTCAATTCAGGTTGTTGAAGTGAAGTGAAATGACCAGAATAGTAATCCCAAGCAATGATCGTCCTCGAATAAGCACCCCACCCGTCCCGATCGCCGAAACCGCTACAGCGGGCGGGTACTATTATAGCTTCTTGGCTTCCAATTGACGATTTTGGTTTTTTTTTTTTTGGATTCGCGCGCATCCATTCCGGAGCAGCAGGCATCCTCAACATGGCTTGGAGATCCAGACTAGCGCCAATCACCCGGCGCGCCTCAACGGCCGGGCATCTGAGGACCGCCGCCGCCCGCGCTTCCAACGGCACTGCTGCCGGCATTTCCCTGCGCTGTCTATCGAGCACGCCGACTCGATGCTTCCGAACCTCGGCACCGCGCCGTGCCGCTGCTGGAGGATTCACGACCGACAGCTACCCCGAGATCGAGCGTGACCCACGGTTTGCGCAGATCACGGCGGATCATGTGGCGTACTTCCGTGAATTGCTGGGAAAAGACTCGGCACTCGTCGACGGCGTAACGACGGATGTGGCGGTTGACGACATGGAGCCGTACAACGGCGATTGGATGCGCAAGTACCGCGGGCACTGCAAGCTTGTGCTTAAGCCCGCGTCTACGGAAGAGGTCAGCAAGATTCTGAAGTACTGTAACGACAACATGCTGGCGGTCGTGCCGCAGGGCGGGAACACCGGTCTCGTGGGCGGCTCGGTGCCCGTGTTTGACGAGATCGTTGTCAGCACGAGTCGCATGAATCAGATTCGGTCCTTCGATGAGGTCAGCGGTGTCTTGGTAGTCGACGCCGGCGTTGTCCTCGAGGTCGCGGACCAGTTCCTCGCTGAGAAGGGGTACCTGTTCCCTCTAGATCTCGGCGCGAAGGGCTCCTGCCAGATCGGCGGTAACGTAGCCACGAACGCCGGCGGGCTCCGTCTTCTCCGCTACGGAAGCTTGCACGGCAATGTCCTAGGCTTGCAGGCGGTTTTGCCCGACGGTACTGTTGTGGATGATCTCTGCACGCTGCGCAAGAACAACACGGGTTACGACCTCAAACAACTGTTCATCGGCGGCGAGGGCACTATCGGCATGATCACCGCTGTCTCAATACAGTGTCAACAGAGACCCAAGGCAGTCAACGTCGCGTTCCTCGGCGCCGACTCGTTTGAGAAGATCCAGCAGGCCTTCCGCGAGGCTAAGTCCCAGCTGTCCGAGATCCTCTCGGCGTTTGAGCTGATGGACTCCTACAGTCAAGATATGGTGCACAGGGTGCGCCAGAACAAGCGCCCCTTGGACGGCGAACACCCGTTCTACTGCCTCATCGAGACCAGCGGATCCAACACAGAGCACGACGCCGAGAAGCTCGAGAAGTTCCTCGAAGACGTCATGTCCAAGGAGATCATCGCCGACGGTGTCCTAGCGCAGGACGAGACGCAGATCAAGTCGCTGTGGAGCCAGCGAGAAGGCATCACCGAGTGCGTGGGCCACTTTGGGGGCACTTACAAATATGATGTTTCCATACCGCTGAAAGACCTGTATAGGCTGGTGGACGAGACCAGGGAAAGGATTGAAGCAGCTGGTCTCAAGGGCGACACCGACGAGTTCCCCGTTGTTGAGGTTGTCGGGTACGGCCACATGGGTGACTGCAATCTGCACCTCAACGTTGCCGTCCGAAGATACGACAAGCGCGTCGAGGAGGTGCTGGAGCCCTTCGTGTACGAGTGGATCGGGAAGATCAATGGAAGTATCAGTGCCGAGCACGGCATCGGCATAGCCAAGAAGAAGTACCTCGGCTTCAGCCGAAACGATACCATGATTGGCCTCATGAAGCAGCTGAAGAAGTTATACGATCCCGTAGGTTCTTCCCTCACGACCAGTTTTGATGATGCGGCACAAGCACTAACTAACGTGTATTGCAGAACGGGATCATGAATCCTTACAAATATGTTTAGTGTAATAGATACCATCGTACAAGCTTGTAGATATTATTTGTTAAAATTGAAACTCCAACAAGCATTTTGGGGCTCTTCGCAGACATCGTGATTGCTTCACAAGAGTTGTGCTACCGGACAGCCTATCTGTCGCATCCTACCTACACTTTTGGTCGACCACTTACGACAAATTGCCGCGTCTCTTAAATTACCTTTATACAGACCCTTAAAGCCACTTAATTACTCTAATTAGTAGACGCCTCTGCATTTCCAACTTATCAGAATTCCCTCACGTCCCTCCTGCTTCAAAACCACAATTCGCCCAAGCAAGCTCCATGATGTCCATATCGGCGATAAGATAAGGACACCTCGAAATTTGATAGCTTTCTACATCCGCCCGCCACGAACAAACACCACATAGCATCATCATCATCATCGACCACACAACAGTACCATCTAGCTCCGCCTCCAACTTTTCCAGATCTCCTCAACCGCAAAAAGAACCATCTCGTCCCCCCCCAAAAACAACAACACCCTACTCGCCGACAACTCAAAAAACAAAAATGGACAGCCTCGACACGAACGACCTCGACAAGCTCAACGAGAAGGACAAGATGGAGCTCCGACAATTCCTACAGAACGAGCAACAGAAGAGTCGCATACAATCAAGTTCGTCTTCCCTCCCCTCCCAATGAACATCTCCTACCAACATGCCCTTGTTCTTGAGCCCGATCTGCTCCGACTATTTGACAATCCAGATAATAAATGAACAACTCCCGCTGACTTGGTTTTCTTTCCCTTTTCTCAGCTGTCCACTCTCTGGCCGACGTCTGCTTCAAGAAGTGCATCACGGGGACGATCAAGAACGGCAAGCTCGACAAGACGGAGGAAAGCTGCATGGCCAACTGCGCCGAGCGCTTTTTCGACGTCAGCTCTCTGACAATGAAGCAGCTCCAGAACATGCGCCAGAGCTAAACGAACGAACCACTCTCAGCTTAGTACATATACATACATAAACTTCATACAGGTCTTGTATCACCATCATATCTGAACTTGTGATTCGGCTGGAGGCTTGTTTTTATGGGCACCTGGGCATAAATAATGCAGATTTGCTACCTACGAATCACAGAGTCTGGCAAGTCACAATGTACGAATAGAGTAGAAATAGAAGGCGAAGCCACAAATCGCGTTCTTATTCCTTGGCACGTAAGGGTCACTTTTTTGTCCATTAAACACACAAGCCTGATCCGAGGCAACGCCGTTCTCAATGCAAGTTTCATTCGGCCCGGAGCGTGTCTGATACACTCAATGCGAGCGGCATAAATCCTATACACCCAAAGACCAATCCCACGAGAAACCCATTTAAACCAAGGCGAGCTTAGTGGCGGCGATATCGAGGGCATCGACGTCGGGGGTGAGCTTGCAGTAAGCCTTCTTCTTGCCGTCAGGGCGGATGAGAGTGTTGATCTTGACGGTATCGATCTCGTAGAGCTTCTTCAAGGCCTGCTTGATTTGGGCCTTGTTTGCCTTAATATCTACGATGAACTATGCAATTGTTAGTACTTATAAGGTCGCAGATTGAGTGATCAAGAAAAAAGGTCAATGTACATACCACAAGGGTGTTGTGCTCCTCCAGCTTCTTCATCGCAGACTCAGTGTTGAGCGGGTGGACGATGATCTTGTGCTCATCCAGGCGGGGCTCGTGGGCGATCGACTTGCGGTGGTCTGCCGTTTGTTAATATCTGTCATTTGGTTTCATTGAAAGCAAAGCCCTAGATATCAGGACCTAGAGATAATCGACTTACACTTAGGAGCCCGAGAGAGGATCAAGGTCCTGAAATTACGTTAATACAAGTCGCATCCAACCGAAAAGCATCGGCCAGGCTGTCTGGTGATCGACCTACTTAGGGCGGTGGAATCTAGAAGCATAATGTTAGCTTTGAGCCGCTGCAAATGATCAAGGAGCTGGTCTCTTACGTAGTTGATGTGCGGACCTTTCTCTTCTTGTGGGCATTGTCACCACGGAGCTATGGGATGGTCAGTGAGCCATGAAATGTATCGGCACCATGGAAGACATACAGCGGCCTTGGCAGCGGCAGAAGCCTGCTTCATGCCCTTGGGCTTTCCGCCTGTTGTTGAGAAGCATCAGCATACGCCCTGGTGAACAGAACTACGCAACATTGTCTACTGCTGATGCGACGGACAAGGCCGAGCCCTTGCGGGCAACGGCCGTTGGAGGCATATCGGAAGTGAGGTGCAATGGTGTCGTCGACGAGGAGAGGTCAGGTAGTACCTTTCGCAGATGCTTTGGGAGCCATTTTTTGTCGGAATTGGGCGATGGCGGCCGGGTGATGAGGTTGTCGTCGGTCGTTGGTCGTCGAGAGTGGGATGGTCGAAATAAAAAAGAGGAATTTCACCCCAAGTTAATTTTGGCCTTTGGTAGAGACGAATTGTGGTGGAGCGTTTAGGGTAATTTGTGGTCCAAGCGTCAGATAACGCTTCTGATAAGGCATCTAGTCAGGTCGACCTGGCGGCAGCTGCCAAGGTTTCCGGCATTCTAAAGCTATGCCTACACCGGGTTGAGCACCACAACTCCATATTGAAATTTCGATTCATGATATACCGATAATCACAGGATTTCTTGTAGAATCATGACTGTCAAAAGAAAAAAGCGGCCAGTCAAGACGCTGGCCCTAGGACGGCCGCCCACAGTCCAAAGACCTAGATCGATATCACGCAAAGCTACGCGAACACTCATCAACACTATCCATCAACTGGAGAAGAAAAAGGCGCAAGCTGTTGCTAAAGGGGATAGAGCTGCCGAGGCCGCTGCCGATACCGACATAGCCTCCTTAGGTGGCATTCAGAAGTATCAGCAAGCTAGTCTGCAGGGACAGCGAAATGACCGTGGTGGTGACAGTTCACGAGTCCTAATGGAGTGGCTCAAACCTAAGTTTTCGGCATCAAATCTTACGGCGGACGGTTCGGTGCATATGCTCGAAGTTGGCGCTCTTAGCACAACAAATGAGTGCTCCAAAAGCGGATTCTTTGACATGGAAAGAATCGACCTCAATAGCCAAGGTGATGGGATCCTACAACAAGACTTTATGAAGAGGCCGCTGCCGACCGATGACACCCAAACCTTTGATATCATCAGCCTATCTCTCGTTCTGAACTTCGTCCCCGACGCCCCGGGCCGAGGCGATATGCTCCTCAGAACATTGGATTTTCTGAAACAGCCGGATGTGCCGGAATCGCACGATACATTTCCATGCTTGTTTCTAGTCTTGCCTGCTCCTTGTGTCACGAATTCGAGGTACATGGATGAACCACTATTGGAGCGGATAATGAACGCTCTGGGATATGTCAAAACTAATAGCAAGATCACGCAAAAACTGGTATACTATCTGTGGAGGAGGACATTGCGCGTCTCAATCAAGGTCCCCACCTTCAAGAAGGCAGAACTACGCTCCGGTTCGACGAGAAATAACTTCTCGATAGTGATTCGTAGTTCGACAGCGTGAGCAAGATAGGTAAGTGCCGAGTCAGATGTTCGCTTTTCGAAGCTACCCTCTTGGCCACTCAACTACGAGCCCAAAAGAGTATATCGATAAGTTGTCAGTATTGCGTCAGTCCATCATAAAGCTCAACTGATGATTTGTCTATCAGGCGTTGATTGCGAATGGCATCCACTAAACAAACGGTCTTCGGCCAATTCCGTGGACTTCGTTGTGTGCATAGTCCGGCAATCTCTCCACGGCCGTTGTTTTGAATTTCTTGAATTACTCCGACGGCTTCGTGGCCCAAGTGGCCCATCTCAATTCATCGAGGAGATCGCCGCTGGGCTCATCAACGGTTCGACGGTTACCCCGCAACCGCTTTCAACCTACAATACGGAGGGGGGTTGGGGCGAAGCGCCGGACCAACGAGGTGGCGCAAAATGAAGTCAGACGACTTCAAAATGCCGGCGCCGTTCCTTTGCTGATTCGTCAATTTGGAGATCTTGAATCGACCTCTCAGCTTAAAGAGAATGAACGCGCGACCATCAGGGTCCCTGTTGCCATACTGTAGGACCAGATGCAAGACTGTAAGTACACAGTGTACAGTCCCTCTTCCAAGTGCAAGATGGATAGGCATACATCACCATGCTTCTAAGGCATTCTAGTCTATCCTATCGTTGAACCTAGTCCAATTGATTGCACAAGGACGGGCGCAATACCAAAGCCAAGGCTCAAATGGTACAGTTGATGATTAGCTCGCTGCCCAAAGCAACCTTAGAAGGTGCTTTTTCATGTAGTCAATGTCGATGGATATTGATAGTGCTTGGCTACCTATGTAGGGTGGCGTGCTCATCATGAACAATCTAGCACTCACTCTCGAAATCAATTCTGCCCGGGAGCTAAGATCGCAACTAAGAGGGGTTTATATGAGCGTGTCATGCGATCGTGAGACGATATCGGCTAACTAAAAGCGCGTTTATCGCGTGACACCCTTATGCGCTACTCACACTAGCCTTTCCCCATCCTACGAAGTTTCGATTGAACTTAGATCCTCCTTGCGTCGAGTCGTTCGATACTAAGTTGAAATAATTAAACGACTACTTACTTAGGTACATGATTAGGATCGCCTCGTTTCTTATCCGGGGTGGCAATATCTGGGGTAGGCGCAGGCGAGCCAAGCAGCCAAGCAGCTCCCCGTTCCCAGACGTGCGATCGACGGAGAGAAACAAATAATGTAGTCACTAATGCAACTGCGTAAGGGTTTATTTGGGGGAATGTTGGGGAAGCCGGACATGGTGTATTGAGCGGTGATCCTGTCGGACATGACGTATCAGTCTCCTCAGGCTTCCAATATGATAAAGGCTATGTATGGCGTTGACTTACAGCGTCACGCATGTTAAAATATGTAGAGAGACCTATGCAATGTTCCTTTGAGGAACACAAAACTTCATCTCCGTTCATTAAGTGGTGGAAATGAGACTCTAAGCAGTATTCAGCATCAATATCTTTAACCGTATACCCAGCCATATCAAACGTATCAAGTTGAAACAACTCCTAGATTGGCAGTTGAGATCCACGTTAGGTATTTAATGACGAAATTTACATACGCATTTAACCTCAGGTAATTCTAATCAGTCTTAAATGAAAGCACACTCAACGTTAGGTGCCTTACATCATATCTTGGCTTACATCTCTCACTCTTAATTGATATAGCAATACTCCGTATGCAGCTTGCTTTTGCCGGATGCACAAGAATTCAAGCTTACGTGAGACCCGGCATATGCTACACTGTAGTTGTATCTTGAGGTGGCAGTCAACCAGAGATGTCTTGCATGTACTTACGTAGGTAGGCGAGCCGATTTGCTCAGGGTGGTTGGTCGCGCTATGGGTTTGGTGATAAGTTTAGTAGCCTATTACTACTGCTTGAGCTAGGTACATTAGCCTGCATACTTGAGTAGGTAGCTATCCATGTGAATACCTTGATGGCATCTCTCCAGAGTTCCAGACTCTACAACTTATGGTGAAATTGCGGGATGCGGGGATAGTCACGAGTCAGTGAATCGAGTAGGTATCTGTGTGGTTGAAGTTGCTATGCTGGAACCCATCAGATGGATCTCCGGAATGCGACAGTGATGTGATATGTAACTTACACATAGCCAGACGACGTTACAGGAACAAATATATTGGTATGCTCGTTATGTAACATTCTCTTAGATAATCCACCCTATGCCTTGTTGAGAAAGATATACCCTCTATAGGGTAGGCTCGACCATTGTAACTTTAACGATTCACGCTCATAAGTAGGTATACCGACTTAGAAGTGGCTGGTAGCACGGCCATCACAATCCCCAAGCCCCCTTATTTAACGAATGGATAGGAACTGTTGTCTCCCGCGGGGTGCGTCAACTGCACCCCCTGCATAGAAGCGCCGTAAATGACTCGCTAACACGGGCTGTGCAACTCGCGAAGCTTCAGAGTCGCAGCACTGATATACCTATAGTCTTACCCTCCAGCCTTCGTTAATTTCCGGGCGCTGGATTAGTTGATTACTGTGCAGTGTCTCGGATCGAGAATGTTGATCACGTGGGAGATGTACAAGTGAATTTCTGATCATTGTTCGTATAATGGACTATATCATCAACTGCAACACATGTCTACGCATACTTGAGATAGGGGGCAGTCAAGGCAGTCAAGGCAGTCAAGGCAGTCAAGGCAGTCAATGTTGAGGGGAAACGCTCTGATATATGTATTAATCCAGGCCCACCGGCCTATCTGATTTCAAGCAGCTAGGTAATTATGGTTGTTCGGGACAATTTCTATATGTTCAGAGGTCACGGACTTGCGTCCTCGAATATGTAACCCTCTTCGTGGAACTTATCTATCTACCAGTGACTCAGGGGTAGGCTCCTCATTCTGGGAATACTCAACGGCATGAGGCCAGTGAGCCGTCCTAGAGAGAAGAGAACGAGTCTATGACGCGAAATCTTGTTATCGCTTCTTGAGATAGCTCAGCATTGCCAGGACGCCGTAGAATTATACTCCGCATTCCCGCGTCAATGGCCGCCTCGACTTCTTTTGCATTATCACTGAGGAAGAGCCATCGCCCAACAGGGAATTCCGGGTGGGATTCTGCAATCGTCCGGTAGCTCTTGACTTCTGTTTTCAGCCCAGCGTTGACGGTATCGAACCAGTCCGAGATGAGGGGTGTCAGATCTGATGGCTCCGCATCTGTGTGCTTGAACAGTAGCTTCTGCGCTGGCACAGACCCAGAGGAGTAGATCATGATCTTCACGCCGTTCTGATGCCATGCATGGAGCTTACCAGGCACATCTGGAAATAGGGGAGCCTTCAGATGGCCTGCTGCGTATCCTTCTTCCCATAGATAGCCCTGGAGACTCTTGAGGTATGAGATCTTTACGTCTCTCTCCATGAGATCCTGGACGTGAGCGGCAAACTCGCCCTTGGATTGCCTGTACTCGGGCGGAAATGCATCCTTGTACTTTGCGAAGTCTGGGTTATCCCACTGAGCCACGAGAGTCTCCGGGAGGGCTCTTAGAGCGTAGGGAAACTAGAACGAATGTATTAGCCTACGGCACTCGGCGTCGGCTGGTAAACGGGCAACACGTCCGACGAATAATAAGACATGACATCGGCGATCGGTACGGCATAGCCTATAGGATGCAGTCGCTCCGAGACAGGGGGAAAATGTCCGAAAGCCACGGCGACTTCACCGGGTCATCAGATCACGAGAACAGCAAGTGCTGTTGATCGCCGCCCACCCCCTATTTTAGATAGCGCCGGTGCCGATAGAATAGCCAAAGTGGTAGCGCAATCCAGGAAGCAAGACGTGACGTGACGCAACGCAACGCATTCACTACGAAAAGCTGGGCCTTACCAAGACATCTTTGACAAACGAGATTGGACAAACAGTGCCCTCTGTTTGCGATCCCATTAGCCAGCACGTTGGGCTAATGCAGGCGATCCCTACGATAAGATACACGATACAAGTGATAAGACCGTGGAGGAGGAGGGAGAGCGCGATTCCTTACCAATGTCTAGCAAGATAACCTGGACTTCTTCTGAACTAGTAGATGCAGTCATGGTAGCAGCAACCAGCTCTGATCGTATGGTAGAGTGTTGTGAAATCTTCGGCAGTTCTTCTTTGAACCTTGAAGTTTTCAAGAGAGAGAGCGGTGAGGGGTCGATTTCGTTGCCAGAGGACCCCGCGATCCAAACTCTCCCTTCGCAAGGAAAATTTTTCTGCAATCTCCCGTCCTGTCGCCCGATCCTTTTGCGAGCAGCCGGAGATGATGGCCGGATTAGATGAGTAAGTCAGCCTTTCCGGGTGCGCTGTAAGTGGAAAGAAAGTATGATGTGGTGTCGGCGAGAAGGCGGTCAAGATGCAAAACAGAGGGAAACCCCAGACACTTAATGCACGATATCCGTAACGGACTATTAATCCTGTATGTACAAGGTCTTGGGCAGTCAGCAGCTGCGGATTCCGATGTATTCTTGGTGGACTTAGGCTCGGTCGCATGCAGTAGACTGGTCCAGCTGCATAGGAGGCGAGCAGTGCAACTAAGCCGGTTTTGGGGGACCAGTTGATGGTTTCGCAAGCACGACAGTTCAAAAACGGATGTGTGGTGGGAAGATCTGGAAAAGATGGCGGGTTAGGCGGGTCTTCAGAGCTCCAGACAGAGACGTTGAAGGCTAAGGTGTTGTGGCTGGTCGAATGAGAACCGCCATTCCCCAAAAGGACTACCTACACATCCAACGACGACGAACGAGCACGAGGACTATCCTTGTTATCGACACCGTACTACTGCATCCCGTGCAGCATCTTGTGTAGCCAAGACAGGCTCGATTTGGGTGGCTTCACCCCACGATGTCTTAAAACCAGCGCTAGGTACGAATTCGTATCTGCTAGTATACTACGATAGTATGTGCACGACTTCTAGTCTATACATAGCCAAGAGGATTACATGATAAGGGATGATAAGACTCATCTGTAAGTAGAGCTACTGATGTTAGGGGACGGCGATCATGCAAGTAGAAGGGCAACAGCCAGCGCAGAAACCGAGAAGACGAGAAGAAAAAGAAGACGATAATACCCCAATGTCGGCATGCCTACTTACATATGTAGGTGGCCTGCAGCGAACAAAAACCAGCCAAGCATTGCCAATGGTCTCTCCCTGTAGCAACCAAAATTGCGTCGATATGTCTGCCGTGTACCCAACCATCGCGCTGTCTTGCAGTGCCTGCGCCTTCTCCATGGCGAAATCGCGAGAACGGCGTTCTCCGCCCCTCCTTTGTCGTGCGCCATGACCGATAACTACCAGGAAGTAGTTGGTTGTTTACATCGCACCGCATAGTTGCCCCAAGGGCTTCGCCCGGCCTAGGTTGCCCTGGGTTGCGACGGTGGCGGCGGCGCCAGCAACAATAATGAGAATGCTAAGGGACGTTGGCTGCACATTGGTGCAAGCCAGCGGCTGTCTGCATCAAATTCGCATGATCGCGTGCAGATGTTTTACGCGGTAGGTAGGTAGGTATTAACGGTCTGCGGTTATCTGGGCGGTTCTACACTGCTACGTCGTCGTCTGGACAAGAACGATACGAATTCGTACGGAGTAGGTATACAGCTGGTGACCCTGGAGAATCTGCTACACCCTTGTTGCACATCCGAACTGTTGATCAATCCGCAACCAGAGGCCGTTGAGACTATAGAACCAGAATCCTTGACAAGTATCGCCCTCTATTAAGTCGCATAAACACAGAGACGGCCTCTCATTCGCCAAAACAACTATATCACTGGTCTGGCGATGTTAACGATCGTCTTCACCGCTAGCTATAATAGGTATTCGTTAATCTATTATTACCCAGCGCTTATAGCATAGCATAGCGTAGCATACTATGGCATAGCATAGGCGATATTACCGAGAGACATTGCGGTCCAACCCGTTGTTGGGAGCGTTTGTTTCAAACATGTCAAACAATCGTGCGTCGTTAAATGAGAGCGGACGAGAGCAATGTCTCTATATTGTGTCTCGTGCCAGATAACTTGTCAATCTTGATGATCGTTAATGATTGGAACGGGACAACCGACACCCTCCACACTAAGATCTATAGATTTGTCGACGGAATCGAGAGAATATCTAGCACTACACGTACATTACAGCTCTGGCATGGCATGGCATTTGTCAAGCCGAAAATAGCAATGCCCTATCTAGGACTGCTGCTGTCTTGAAGGAGTGTTTATAGCCGGGTACCGCGACCACACAAAGAAGCCGTATGGGTACTCGTCCCAATAACACAGTTGACACGTTGCACGACTGGATTGCAAATGAATGGGGAGCCGAGCAAATTGTCAGACAGCAGTAATCCGTGTGTCTCGTGGAACGGGTGCCTCCAGTCCTGCCCAAACGGGTGAAGCGATCAACCACGATTGCATCATGGTGCAACATAACAATTATTGCCCATTACTATCCCTCCCCATAAAATGCATCTCGCAGGATCACCACAACTCATTTGCAATTGCGTGAGATCCAGCCGCGGTAATTTGCCTTGGCCTACCCTATCGACAAGAGATGATGACAGCTTGCATCAACACTCATTAACTGGGTATGAGTAGGTACCTATGTACTCCGTACTATCAAGGGCTAAAACAGATGGATACCTGGACCGACGACGGACTGACTTGCTTCGCTCGTTATCTGATACCACTATCGTGCAATGAATCTCGAGCCTGATTATCGAAAGTTTAAATGATAGTGTTGATAGTGTTCGAGTGGACACCTCAGCACACCGTGGCCCCATCTGGTCATTCAACAATCTAGAAATATGTCATGGGTGATAAACAGGACCCGTTTCATGAGGTGTGTATGGAGTCCGATGGTACATACTATGTATGCACTTGAGAACTAAATGAATTTTGCGTACCCTGGTACGATCTTGATCTTCGGAATCACTGCCCTGAAGTGTCCCGGTGTGTAGCAAGCATTATGCCGTACTTACACAGAGATGCTGTGCGCCGTTTTCCATATTTCATCTGATATGCTGATAGGTAGCTATGCTGAAGCCCGTCAGCACCTTCAGAGGGCATGACACGAAAGACCCTACCTACAGCAAGGCATTCAGGAGCTTGGACATTAGCAGACTAGGTACCTTCACTAAAAGGGTGCCGGGCGAATAAAGCAACCACACCAGAGCTGCAGGTGAAAAGGAGCTGCATAGACTCACCCAGCATTGGGTACATGTAAGTGGCTCTGACGGCATGTCGACCAAGTGAAACCGAAGACGCTGGAAGGGTCTGGGACACGCAACTGACGCCTGATTGGCCGGCTAGCCAGCGGCATTTGGGGTCGCAGCAACGTGTCCAAGTGAGGCCAAGTCTTGCTGTGCCTGAACGAGAGCTGCTAAAATTGCTGGCGAGCGTGCTTAGCGTTGCCCGAAGGGTATCGTATCGAAGGACGGGCTACTTTGTGGTGTGGTCTCTCGCATGCGGCAGATGGCGTGACATGCTACTTCCATACGTGGTAGCTGGCGGTGTGGCGATCTCCGAGCATGGGTCCCTGCAAGCAGCCATTAGTTATAAGTTACTTGTGCTAACTATTATGCACCGTGCATGACCTTGGCCCCATTCCTCCCACTCTAAGTTCACTTCTCCAGCGAATCCTGTCCGCGTGGTCTCAGCACCCCAAGACCCCACCGCTCGCCCTTTTTCAGCTTCCTGTTGGCCCGCTGCCCGCTGCAGACCTGGGGCCGATGTCTCTCATGAAGAGACATGGCCATTGCTTAATTGTACGGCAGTCACGACACTGTGACACACTAGCACAGCCCAGTTTCAGCAACTCAGCGGCATCGCTACTGCAAGACAATGATGTAACTTGCGTTCTCATCAGCAGCCGCCGGCCAGTCTCACTTCATTCTGTTAGCTTCCGAGTCTTCCTCGCGTCTCTCGCTACCTGCTGGCGTGGCACCATGACGATGGTCTTGGCCTCAAGTTGTTGTCATGCCACAGTGGTCTGTATCGGACTGCACTGTCGTTTCTTTCAACACAGGCCACATCCAAATCTGAATCAGAACCCATCGTCAACCAAGGCAGTGACAGAAAGAAGCCTTCCCCCCAGCTCAAGGACCCAAGCTAGCTGTTCGGCCAGGTCCAGCCAGAGCCAGCGTGACCACTCTACATACAGTACACCACCCGGTAGCCCAACCAGTTGTCTTTGTAGCGTTGCTCGCCATCTACTGTGCACTACGCAATGTAGGTATGTACAGATTACAGTACGCGACAGTATTAGGTGTACATCTCTACCTGCCTATATCACGAGAATCCCTGTCGATCTTTGTCTAGTGACTTCCCATTCGTCTCCGGACCCAGCGACAAAGCAGGTCACTCACCCCCCGGGCATATCCTCCTTGTCTGTTATCTCCAAGTCGAGCTAGCCGTATATCCTGCCGCCTCCTGAGCAGAGCAGACAAGTGGTGGGCAGTGCTGGTTGTTACCTATTCAGAGCCAATTCATGCTATGCCTGTTCTGGATCGTCTCCAGTCTTGCCTGCATTGCTTCATTGTTGTTCCCACCCAATCCAGTTGATGACCAACCCACCTCCACTGGCAGGCAGGCCTGGACTGGCTCGTTCGTTCCCCTAGTTCGTTCGAGTACCTTCGCTGGTGCGTTCATTCATCCTGTCTCCCACTCTGTCACTTCGTCCATCCATCCATCCCATCCCATCCTTTCCCTACCGCTCTTCTCTTTATCGAATCCTTAGCCTGCCGAACTGTTTCCTCTTTTATCTGCCATTGTCTACCTTTCTCCTTCACATCGTCACTCTCTGCCCTCTTTCTCTCTCCTTCGCCATCGTAGCATCAGCTTAGTTGTGCTTTGAGTTCGACAATCACCTGTCCCGTGTACTGGAACAACAAGACTCAAAAGCCTGACTCTGCAATCCATATCATCAGTACCTAATACCTAACCTACCAAACGTAAAACAAACGAGCCTTCATCGTCCTTTGAGCCAACGTGAAGTCCCTTTTAAGCAGCTCCGCTCCTGCCTATCACGAGCTCAGATCAAGCAATTCGTCGACTGTGGTTACCTCTTTGTCGAGACAGCTCTTAATAACCATCCAATACGTCGACCCGTGTGTTCGTAGCACCGTTGCCCGCCACTTCAATTCTGAAAGGACACCCACTCCGATCGGATAGCGTGCTCACCACGTCACACCCGCCCCGACTCCATTGCCAACTCGGATCCGCTTCTCAGCTAGCTCCACCTTGCGACACGAACAACTACCGCAATCTCTGGTTGAACAGCGAGGTCCCGAGGAGTCATATCTACCACCGACCGGTCCGTCGAGTCATAACAACAACCCATAGTCAACTCCTGAAACCATCCGCTCCGACTATCTTAGACTTGGACTTGGACCCGCCTAACCACCTACACCCTCTCACACCTCAACGCTCGAAAGCCAGTCTGGCTCAGCTCGGTCATCAATAAACAGAACAACACATTATCCGACTTCGTGTGATCGTCTCGTCGGATGATTCTTCTGATCGAACCCATTTCGGTGCGTTGATATTGCAGGAGCTCCGCCATCGGGCCCTAGTGCCTCGTAGCTGTGTTTGCTTATACTCTGAAAACACAGGCCTGCCTCTGTCACCACCGAGCAATTTGGCAACACGTGCCTGAGCCAGGTCACTTCTGCCTATCGACACTCTTTCAACTTTCATAAATCATACTCATGTCCTCATAACGACTTTCCCTTTCACTTCTCTCAGGACCCCTAGTCCAGCAAATACTATTGACGATTATTTTCTTTCCCATTTGTCACATACCGAATACCCTCGATGAGCCTCTGACCCAATAACGACCTGGAGTGTTATGTTTTCTTTTCCCACTCTCGAAAACCTGTATATTGCATCTATTTAGTCACTTCGTGACACACGATCATCATTTTCTTTTTGGCTCGGCCACTTACGTTCCTCATTGTCTCTTCACTTTTTTACAAACCTCGTCTCAGCTCAAAAAAACTTGTACACAAAGACTGAAAAAGTAATCTCATCTTCGTTTCGATCAGACGTTCGATACCCTCAACAAAATAGACGGTCGGGGATAAACGGGCTGTACATTTGCAATTAGTGGTCTCTACCCAGATTCCACTATCTCCTACTTCATTCGAATTCTGGTCTCCTGTTGAGACAGCGTCATGGAATGTATGCGGAACAACTTTCACGATGGCGTCTTACTCGATGGGAGGTTCCAAACCATTTCTCCACTCAACCATGGTTCTTTCGGCATGGTCTTCCTGGCCAAGGACCTACAGACCAATGATCTCGTTGCCATCAAATGCATGACCAAGCGAGCCGCCGCCAACGAGGCCGGTCAGGAGTTTGCCGTGGATGAGAGGTCCGAAGAGCTCCTTTCTCACCGTCGTCTCGGGGCCCATCCAAACATTGTCAACCTGGTACACTCCTTCGAGACCGATGCTCATTTCTACTTGGTTCTCGAATATTGCTCTCGTGGGGATCTGTACGAGGCCATTCGGACTGGATACGGCCCTCTAGAGACTGAGCATGTTCGCCGATTCATGTTCGAGCTTGTGGATGCCGTTTCTTATATGCACTCCAAAGGCATCTACCATCGAGATATCAAGCCTGAGAACATCTTCCTCACCGAATCGGGTACTATGAAGCTGGGTGATTTTGGTTTAGCGACCACGTCGAAGTGGAGTTACGAGACGACAGTCGGCAGTGACCGCTATATGTCGCCTGAGCAATACGACTCGGCTGGAGCCGGATACTCGCCTGCTCAGGCCGACATCTGGGCTATTGGTATTTGTTTGCTTAACATTCTGTTCTCGCGGAACCCTTTCACTACTCCCACCGAGTCGGATCTCCTGTTCTTGGACTTCTCTCGCGACAAGCAGTCTCTTTTTGATGTCTTCCCGGCAATGTCTCAAGACACCTACGAGGTGATTGTCGAGTGCATGAACTTGGATCCCCGCAAGCGGTCCCTTGAAGGTGCGAGGGAAGCCCTCCTCCGAGTTGTCAGCTTCACCACTCTTGATGAGGGTATCGATGACTTCTGCGCCACTGAGCATACCACCCTCGCTACCGCCAATCGGGAGCCTCTTCGAACTCCCTCAATTCAGAGTCCTCAGGTTGACCAAGGCGCATTCCCATGGGCCAAAGCCCTTCATGGTGCCTCCGCTCAGCCAATTCGACAACTTAGCATCATTCTTGATAATGAAAGCTATACTGAGGACCTGTTCCCAAAGTCGGAAGGTACAGCAGATTGGTGTGCCAGTTCAGTTCTGGCACCATCTATGTCATCCGTTCGTACTTCAAATCTCGCCGCCTCTGTCAACTCACTCGGCATCTCACACGCCATGGATGTCCCTAGCCGCGCTCGTGTCCAAGGAGGTCAGGTGGCTGGCTCACTACCTATTAATGTGTCTCGACCAAAGCCAGCCTTGAGCGCCATGTCCATGGTGTTTGGTCGCAAAGCTGATGCCGTCTCGAAGAGTTGGAGTGATATGTGGGAAGAGGACATTGAAGAGGAGGAAGAGGAACGTGCCCGGCAGCTGGAGGATCTCAAGGAGCTGAACAGTCGAACTTGGAGCCACGATAGCTCGATCGATGTCGATGCTACTGTTGTCCAGCGGGATCTGCCATCCGAACTGGGGCCAGCTTCCGAGGAACTTGAAGCTTCATCTGCCAATGAAACAATCTCGAACAACATTGACGATGATCTAATCGCCGATGGATTTTTCTTTGAACATCCTATTGTTGCCAAGAAACCCGCGCAGTCGCCCCCTCGCTACTCGCCGCCGTCGAAGCGCAATGCTATCGACAAGTGGGCAGCCTTGGGAGATAAACGCCGGGGTTTCACTCCAGCTCCGGAGCCCAAATTGACGGACATGAGTCCTAAGTCGCGCCGGCAGCATGGTTATAATTTTAATAGCTATGGGGTTGGAATGGGAATATGGGACAACGCGAATCATCTTGGTCACAAGTGGAACCGGGATCGTTCAACCTCCCGGGAGTGCCCATGGAATAAGGGCCGAGAGTCGAACTGGCGCGAAAGACGCCATGATTTCGCCGGCGTTGAGTGGGTTGGCCATTGGCAAGAAGCTCATTAAGGGCTTTGTCAATGTTGCCTCTTGTGGTTGAGCTCATCCTCCACGCTACACGGGTTCTTCGTTTTGAGTGTCTGCCAACATATCTTTCGTATTCATTTTATTCTGCCTTTTTCTTGTTGTCGATAGCGGGTTATTCTTTTTCTTGGTGGTGCATTGGGACGTTAATGAGGAAAGGACCTATCGGCGTGTATGGACTCTCCTTTCTTGGATCAGAAAGTTTGGCAATCAGCAGCAGACACTCAAGACGTTGGCTCGGTGGACGGGTCTAGCTTTAACTCGCTTTCTAGGTATTAGATATTCTCCTGTCACTCAAAAGAATACCAGAAGTTACCCACTCACCTAAATATTTGCCATGCTTGTGTGATTTGTCTCAAGTGACTTGGTTTCGTTCATGTTTTCAAGCTGGTGACTTTCTATGAAGCTGCTCCATGTTCCTCGGCTCAGTCTCATACCTAAAGCTAGTATGAGGAGTGTTGTCTAAGTTGTCGTTCTTACCAATTAAACTTAACTTGAGGGTTGTAATAAGGACTAGAAGTCTAGAGCTTGGAAGGATATTCGATTTGCCATGATTTCTTAGAGCGTTCAGGAGGCCGTATAAGTCTAACCCTCCTCTCTTTCAGCTCCGGCGGCGATCTTAAGGTCCATCTATGCGAAAGCTTCGCCTAAGCTTTTGATTGTTTGGTCTTGCGTTCTTGTTTGTGATCGGCAAAACATGGGTAGCTGAGTCTGCAATCTAAAGACTCATATTATTGATTGATTGATTATTTACATGATACTGACGGCTCCGACCCGTTGTCTCGGGTATGCAATGTAGGTTGTTCCTGTCAGCCCTCGTATCGACAAAGATTGCAGACAGGTTCGTGAACTTCCTCTTGATTATTTAGATTGTCGTGAGAGAGTAGATAGATTGTGTAATGTCGCGGAGATGTGAACCTATATAACGTTACTGCTATACTGGGCGGTAACGGCGTTGTTTTTCTGTTAGATATAGGTAAATGAATGACATTCAATTCCGGTTGTTAGCTCATTCCCTTGTGACGTTTCGTGATTGATGGTATTGTGTGTTTTGTTAATTCTTGCTTTAGAGGGGATGTTGTGTTTTTTATGTTGGGGATGAGATTAGAAGTGTGTTGTTGATCATGCTCATGGGTGGGATGTGGAGTGAGTTGTGTGTGCTGGCTATGTTAATAGTTGTATTAGTTGGCTTCGTTGGTGTTTGGTGGGGATTGTGGTGAGGGATCGGGGGCTCGTCAGAGGCGAGATACCTTGTAGGCGATGATGGATAAGTCGCCAGTAAAGTTCGTGAATCAAATGGTATGAATAAGATGGCATGATCTTGTGCTGATAGGTTTTAATGAAAATGCTGCAGAAGAGAAGCTTCGGGGATGCAAAGTGTTAACTTGAAAAGCCATTTCCGAAAGGAGATCTTTTCTATCGTCTTATTTTCGCTTTTAGCACTTATGATTCGTTGCTCTGGCTTCTTTGCTTGTCGTTTGCTGTAGCTTAGGTGTGTGCCTGTTTCTCACTTAATCTTGGTTCGAGAATCATTCGCCCTATCACCCGGGTAGTACGCATTTATCTACCTTGGTATGTCGTGGAAATAAAGTGTTCCCAAACTTTATCTTCTCGAGGTCGGAAATACTAAACACGAATAGCTACTTTTGCGTAGCTATCCAAAATAGGGCGGGACTGGTAGAAAGGGGTTATCGTCACACTCCCACCACGCCAATAGAGCATTTTAGCTACAACTGTAGTTTACGACTACTGAAGCTTAGGATTAGTCATAGTGGTGGTCATGTGGAGGATACTATATATATTATTACGAATTGTTTCGGGTAACATAATGATATGCTTCTGCAGCCTCCGAGCATTTCATAAAGGGTAATTATGACACTGAAAGCTGGAAATGGCTTCAGCTCACAAGCTGTAGTAACTGGTGCGTCTTCCAGACTCTGATGAATCAGTGGCTCGGATAATGAGAAGCGCGTCCGAAAATTTGCAACCATACGAGCAACTATCGCCGAAAACCTTGCCGATATCAAAGTAAAGTCTAATGAGTGGATAGAGTTAGTAGGGCGTGATGCATGATGCAGGAAGAGACGGGAATCGTATGATCTTATCGAGGCGGTTGCCTCTATATGTTAGCTAAAGGTGAATTCATGCGACGTCGCATAATTGATCATCAGCTCCCTGTATGTATGGGTCGCTAAAGGGTGTTTATGCTACACTTGAGCTGAACCTGGGAATAGTCGTTAAAAAGCTACACTTCAAGCCCGATGAGCCCTGTATCAGTCACGCAGGCTCTTCAAGGTGCCACCCACGCGAGTATTCTATATGCTTAAGCATTGTCCCTACCACCTCATTGAATAAGATGTGGAAGATGATGTGTATTTTTATCATCGATTTGACGAGGGAACCATGGTAGCATTTCGTGGCTAAGAAGGTCAGTAGGTGATTGGGCAATTTTGGAAGGAAAAGAAGGTAGTATAGACCCCACATCCAAAGCCTCACTTCTCGCAACGAGAGAGAGGACACCAGCTTCTTTCATATTCTAACAAAGTCCCATTGACAATCGCTTAACCCTTGGGCCCTACGATGCGACTACTACAGCGCGACGACGCTGGTAATTACAGCCTTACTCCAGACCTCACTGCCGATGTTCCCCCCTACGCGATCCTATCCCACACATGGGGATCAGACGAGGTAGTCTTCACAGACTTGAGAAGGAGATCGGATGGCTGGCAACAGAAAGCTGGTTACAATAAGATCAGATTCTGCGCCAAACTAGCGAGAAAACGCAGGTTGGGATATTTCTGGGTCGATACCTGTTGCATCAACAAGTCGGATAGCGTTGAGCTTCAGACTGCAATTAACAGCATGTTCAGGTGGTATCGCGATGCGAAAGTATGCTACGTCTATCTCTCGGACGTCTCCGCAAAAGACAGCGACACGCCCTGGGAGATTGCTTTTCGGAACAGCAGATGGTTTACTCGTGGATGGACACTCCAAGAGCTCATCGCCCCTGTCACGGTAGAGTTCTATTCCAGAGAAGGGATATGGCTGGGGGACAAACGATCTCTGGAGCCTCAAATACGTGATATTACTGGAATCCCTGCGAATGCTCTCCGTAATACTGGATTGTTCGACTTCCCTATCGCGGAACGAGAAGCGTGGGTCCATAATCGTCAAACTACAATCGAGGAGGATCTAGTCTATTCGCTTTTAGGCATATTTGGCGTTCACATGCCGTTGATATACGGTGAGGGGCGGCAAAACGCACGGAACCGACTGCAAGAAGAGGTCCGAAAAGCTACCAAGGGTAAGACTTGTTCTGAAAATTTAAATCATCTAAATAAACTTAAAGACTGACAGAAATAGGAACTCGAATTAATGATTTCTCTATTGCCTTCAGCCTGTCCGACGTGCCCGAGATTCAATACTTCGTTGCAAGAGAGAGGGAAATAGCAGAAGTACGCAGAATGCTAATCTCGGATGGAAGCCGTCGTGTTGTCGTTCTCCAAGGCCTCGGCGGTATTGGCAAGACACAGCTCGCTGTTGCGTACGCAAAGCGATATAGAGGTGATTATTCTGCTATATTCTGGTTAAGCATCAAGGACCAGAGCTCTATTCAAGAGAGCTTCACCAAAGCGGCTAGGCAAATATTGCAACAGCATCCTAACGCTAGCGGCCTAAGTGCTCTGAATCTGCAGCATAATGATGAGGTTGTCAATGCTGTCAAATCCTGGCTCAGTCTGCCATGCAACACCAGGTGGCTTCTTGTATACGACAATTATGACAACCCGAGATTAGGTAGCGACACAGACGACACTGGAATTGATATCAGCCGCTTTCTCCCCGAAGCGTACCAGGGCTCGGTCATCGTTACAACGCGATCGCCGCAAGTCGATTTGGGACATATGATTCGGATAAGAAAATTTGAGTCAATGAATGACGGTCTTCAAATTCTTGCGACAACCTCAGGCTTAGACAGCCTTGACATAGATGTTGATGCAAGAATTCTTGTGAAAGAACTTGACGGACTTCCTCTCGCCCTTGCTTCGGCTGGTGCATACATGAGGCGCGCCTTGATCGGCTTCGCCGATTATCTTCGCCTTTATAAAGAATCATGGGCAAGACTTCACACGAGCACTCCAAGTCTGGGCTCTTACCGAGACCGCACACTCTGCTCAACATGGGAGCTCTCATACACACAGATTCAGAACCAATATCCCCTCGCAGCTCATTTACTCCGTTGGTGGGCGTATTTCGATAATGAGGACATTTGGTTTGAACTTCTCCAGCCCAAAAGAGTGGACGGTCTACCGTGGATACTCGAATTGGCTGATGAGCTAAACTTCAACAAAGCCATGGGTATGTTGCAAGACTATGGATTTGTCGAACCCCACATTTCATCCTCGGACCTAGTTGAATCAAGGGGATATAGTATCCATGCTTGCGTACACGCTTGGTCTCTTCATGTGTTAAATTCAGATTGGGATACCAATTTAGCCAAACTCTCCATGGAATGCGTAGCTGTAAGGGTTCCATCACGGCATGATCATCAATTCTGGCTGCTCCAAAGACGGCTTCTGTTACATGCTACAGTGTGTTCTGCCGCGATAACAGATGACAACCACGGTCTAGCATGGGCCTTTTACAACATAGGGCTGCTTTACGCTGATCAAAGCAAACTGTCAGAAGCCGAAGGCATGTATTTACGCGCGCTCCGAGGATTCGAGAGAACGTTAGGACCAGACCACAAGTCTACACTAGATACGGTTAATAACCTAGGAGCCCTTTATGCTAGGCAAGGCAAGCTGTCAGAAGCTGAAAGCATATATTTACGCGCGCTCCGAGGATATGAGAAAGCATCAGGACCAGACCACGAGTCAACACTAGATACGGTTAATAACCTCGGGAATCTTTATATTCATCAAGGCAAGCCGTCAGAAGCTAAAAGCATGTATTTGCGTGCTCTTCGAGGATACGAGAGAGCATGGGGACCAGACCACGAGTCGACATTAGATACGGTTAATAACCTAGGAGCCCTTTACGCTGGGCAAGACAGGCCGTTAAAAGCTGAAAGAATGTATTTACGTGCTCTTCGAGGAAAGGAGAAAGCATGGGGACCAGACCACGAGTCCACACTAGATACGGTTAATAACCTAGGCACCCTTTACGCTAACCAAGGCAAACTGTCAGAAGCCGAAGGCATGTATTTACGCGCGCTCCAAGGATACGAGAAAGTACATAGACCTAACCATGTTTCGACATTAGATACGGCTAATAATCTAGGGAACCTTTATGCTAAACAAAATAGACTGCCAGAGGCCGAGGATATGTTATTACGAGCGCGGCAAGGATATCAGGAAGCAATTGGTCCCCGAGACATTATCAGACATCGGCCAGCATTTTTAAATTTATGGAGTCTGGGAGAGTTACTATCAGCTCAGGGCAAGCCAGCTGAAGCCAAAACATTACTCGAAAAAGCTTATACCGGCCTGGAAGCCCTTCTTGGGCCGTCGCATAAGCACGTCCAAATCTGGCGGAATGTTCTTCTGAACTTAGATCGATCACTACCAGGTGAGTCGATGTCATCAAATCTAACCTTCGTGACACAAGAATTAATCAAATAATACAACATCAACAGAACCTCGAAAGGTTCAACGCCGAGATATAATCAAAAATATGCCCCGCATTTTCTTAAGGAAACTCGGGATAGAAGCTCATAAAATGGACGTCCCGAGAGACGATTAGATCTGAGACTGGAGATCTGCATATTATGTGTAGTCATATGAGCGTGAGACTCTGCGCGAGGCTCCTACCCGAGTTGACTTAATCTGTCGAGACAACAATAACGAGGCAAAGGTCCACCATCAGAAGCGAAAGATTGGCAACGCGAGGCTGTTCGGATATGTAGACTGCAGACCTCCTAGTTGACTGGAGAGGAGAGAGGGACCATACTGTTCCTTATAATACCCTAGAAGATTATTACTACTCGGGTATCCTTCCAAACCCTTGAACACAGGCAAGGAGTCTGAGCCCAAGCCCATGGGAGAACTAATGCAATCTCACCGCCCATTCAGCCCACAGTCCCCAAGGGGTCACGAGGGACCTCCTCCCCAACTCTGGGGACTAGGCAGTCAACACTCTCAGTGACTCTCGAGTCGATCGCATCCTTCAACTTGAGTCTGAACGAAGGATGGTGCGGTAGACTCGCGCATGTCATGCTCCTTATAATACTGTTGGAAGGCCTTCATCACCATAGATTCTTCTTTGCGGCGGAGGACAAGGTGGCGTAGGTCGGACAGCATCGACTGGTGTGCACCTGTAGGTATGACGTTGGTGAAAGAGTCTGGACCGCCTGGAGCCTCGCCGATGATTTTGTAATAGTCAACGTGCAGCTCGCGATCACCTGGTACCTTATTTTCGACTGGTACAAATTTGAGCTCGCCATAAACCTCAAGCGACGCTTGCTTTTGGAAGAGGATAGGCGCGACAACATTGACCTTGCCTTCGAAGAGGCATAGAAGCTGGCCTCAGGTATCGGTTAGATAGACGAATGTGCGAGTCTTGGAGGTCCGGATGTTCTCGATACGTCGATCACCTTCACACGCGTTCCAGCTACCAATTTGGATCCTAGTATGACGCCCTGAGGTGTCTTTGCTGAAATGCGCAATCTTACTGCCTCTGGAAGACTTGGGTCTTCTTGGATGATGACATTCCTAGCCTCAACCAGGGATGCCTGATGCTTGGCTTCTTCTTCATTCTGCTTCGCGGTCCTCTTTAAATGTTCGGCGTAACGGCTAGCTACTTCCTTCATAGCCGACTTGGCGGGCTCACGCCACTCGACTGTGTCGACTTGATCGTCAAGCTTTGGGACGCGCGTGAAATAGCTGGGAGATGGCACGTTCGACTCTGGAGGGAAAGCTATGTAGGCGGCGAAGAGAGTCTGGAAGGGCTTCTCCTTGGTCCCTGGAGTTGATGCACGGTCACTTCTACTAGCCTCATCGACGTAGATATTGAGCTTGCGAGATGATGTGGCCGCGTTGCTATCATTATTCAGATCAGCGACTGCGCTCAGGACAGGCTGAGCGACATCCATATTATAGCTGTTAGACGAGGGTAGTTTATAAAGAAGTGTGATCTGTTCTGGCAAATGTGTGAAGAAATCCCTGTAGGCGTGTCACACGAAAAGAAAAAAAGCTCCGCGCTTATCGCAGTTTTGCATGTCTCAGTCTATTTGCGCTATTGGATCCCTTTCTGAGTAATTCTTGTGTTGATTTGACAACACCCTTTCCCCAAGCTTATTAAAGCTAAACAAACATCCCCTTCATTGACTCTCCATCTTCCATCTTTCCTATGCACCAGCAGCCCAACTAACAACATCACCAACGCTGTTACCCTACTCGATTTCTTTATCGTACCTGTGTTTATCTGTACTCATACAATGGCAGATATTTCCACGAACCTTTCTCCCAATGTTCCTACAAACTATTCTATGGTGAAGCCACCGAAGCGAACGCTAGCCCGTACTCTGGACCGTCCTCAAATCACTATACTACACCCCGGGTACGAATATGCATATGCCTACCTTTTTGCCCTTCCTGCTGTTGATGAGATTGTCGAAGCATCGAGCCAGAACCGGACCTGGGGGCTTCATCATGGGACTGTTTTAATTGCAGGCGGCATAATTGCCGGCAACGCATTCGACGACGTCTATTTAAGCCATGACCATTGGGGCAAAAAACCTGTTAAGACACCTCGCGATGGCATACTTGAGGAGGGCCAGTACTATATGCAATTGAATAGTATTGCGGGCGGGATGACTGACACTTCTACCACACCTCCGCCTTCCTCGTCTACGACTACACTCGAACAATACCGATATCCAATATTCCCCTCTTTTGAAGAATGGTATTTACCCAAAAATTTGCCAGAGGAATGGCAACAACCACATAATCCCCCTAACGAGCAAACTTTCAATCTTCCTGTTCCGGATTATGTATCATCTCGCCCTCGCTGCTATATCACGGATATGCAAATAGGGATCAAAAAGGCCCACCTAATCCCACCATCACAAGCGGAGTGGTATATGTTGAATGGATTTTATCATTATTCTCCAATTTCGCCAGGTCGTACGGGCATTAACGATCAATGTAATAAGATCTCTTTATCACATCATCTTCATTTGGCGTTTGATCGTTCTTTGTTCGTTATTATACCGAAGCCGTCAGCTGGTTCTTCTAGTTCCGGTCCTCAATCATCAACATCAACAGTCTTACCGACAATGACGACCTCACCAACATCAAACAACAACCCTCAACAATACGCATTTGCAGTTCATGTTCTCAGCAATGACGACGAAGCTAGCGGTTTAATTGACAATTACCATAATCTCTCCCTACAGCCCAAATATCTTCACGCACTTAATCATAAGTTCCTTTTTGTGCGTTTTGCTTGGGCTTTGTTCCCGCACTTAACGATATTCCTTCATCATTCTTATGTTGCCCGGAAGTTTATTATCTCGAAGGGAGACGAATGGGGCTACAAAAAGATGACGAGTCTGGAATATATCAAGTCCAGAGGGAAAGGGGGTCAAAATCGAAACGGGTCCAAGTGCAAGAAACGACGGGTTGGAGAGGTGATTGATGAAGACCACGGGTATGAGGACGATGTGTCTGAACATGTATCGTCGGGTTCAGATGCGTGAATCGAAAACAATGTCCCGATAGATCCGCCAATAGAAGAGCCTCAGGTCAACCAGGAGAGGGGTGATCCTAAGAATGCCGCTTTTACATATCCTGTCCCAATAACCATTATAGGCTGGCTAATGTAATATAAGGAATTCTCTTTCCTTCTTCAACGCTGTTTTAAATACTGTGAACATAATGCATAACTTCCAACTGACTAGGTAGCTAAAGCGATTTTCTAATATGGCCGGAGGTCTTTTGCTATCAACGCTGGATCTATTATAAGGATTCAAGGGGGAAGAGAGTAATGGAATTTGAAAGAGCAGATCAACCAAGTTCGACTACTTCTTCGATAGCTACCCTTGGACTACACTTGCCGCTAGACCCAATCAACGTTATTGTGAACCCCTTCGTACAGTACCTAGGTAAGAACCATCTAGCAATCAACCTAGCGCACTTTCTCCAATTTGCTTAGATTCCTCAGGCTCCTCAGGCATGGTCAACGTAAACGTCTTCATTGTTCAAACCTGCTCACTCACGGAGTAAAGGAGCTACTAATGTATATTTTTCTTAAAACTATATGTACAAGAGCTCGTTAATTCGAGCTGATGCCATACATATTTGTAGGCAAGGTATGATTGACACGCTAACAAGCAGCCAGATAAGCGAAACGTTAACACTTAGAGTCTATTTTGGTAGATCTTACTCTACTAGTGCGAGAAGGGAATAAGGGGTTACTTAAATCGGCGGGAAATAGTTTCACCTGCTGGGATGCTGTGACTGTTTTTGATTTTCGGAGACTTGCAACAGCCTCTTCTTCTGCTAGAACAGTTCCCTTATAGTAGTCAACTGCAGTACTTACTTTTCAGTAATAGGGGTGAACCCTGTAGCGTAAACGTAAAGTGCTCTAAAATAAGTTGTAATTGTAGACATGTAATTCGAACCCCTCTGACGGCACGGGTTCGTACCTCTGCGTGACTTTGCGTGATTTTGCACTGATAATCCAACAAATGTTTTTTTTACTTTGCTCAGGTTAGTATAAGTTGTATGGTCCTTAAGATTTGGTTTTACGCAAAACAAGTAACGAAACACGGATTGTGATATTTCTGGGTCAATACTTGTCGCATCGAGCTCCCAACTGCAGTTAACAAGTTAACAGCATTTTCAGGTGGTATCGCGATGCAAAAATGCTTACGTTTACCTCTCCAACACTGCGGTAGCTGGTGCAAAGACAAGTGCTGTACAAAACACACCTGCAGAGCCAAGTATTTGAATGCTTACACAGATTTTGAACTCTTGAAACCGGCCCTCTGCTGTCTCATTGCCCAGTCTGTAAAGACT
Organism: Xylaria scruposa; assembly: GCA_022385635.1. Taxonomy (NCBI): domain Eukaryota; kingdom Fungi; phylum Ascomycota; class Sordariomycetes; order Xylariales; family Xylariaceae; genus Xylaria; species Xylaria scruposa. The sequence continues at coordinate 48,155 of MU280199.1, forward strand.
AATCTAGTGAGTAGGGTGAGACGGGTAATCGGCAGGAATTAGTCGAGCTAGTGATCAAGATAAAATAATAAAAATTAGCAATAACATCCACCTCGGGAATGCCATCTTCGCCTCGAAGCCTCGATTCTTGGAGTCACAATGAACGTCTTACGGGGAAAACGGAAAACCTCGAGGCCTTCTCCGAGACAGGCCGAGATACCTTGAAGAAGAGGAAGAGGACATGGATAGTGTGACATTAGGAATAGGCATAGCAAACTCGGAATCATGTGATATGCTTCGTGGTGTTTGAGACTGTTATCAATTGTATATCTTAAGGGAGGATGTGGGGTAATCAGCCGAGACGACGCTGATGTACTATTAATATTTCTTACAAATTTATAGTAAGTTCATCAATGCAGTCTATAATTGAGATGAGAACTCGATTAATAATTCATATGCAGTTCAAAAGCCAAGCGATATAACGGAAGCTATCGGAAACGAATCGGTGCTAGTAATTGTGCACGAGGTACGTCCGTACTTAAGTAGTGATGCAATCAAGAGAGGAGGTAGTCACAATGGTTTGTTTCCCTAGTGGCTACAACGTTTGTGCTGTTTGGGATGGTGGGCGCTTTTCAGGCTTCGAAGGCGTCTTTTGGGACCATGACTTTATTACATAAGCCGAAGGGTCGGGTTGATCTGTAACTGTACACTGTTACAGGTTAGCTATTAAACACCCAAATCCGCGATATTCATTTGCTCTTTTACTATGTAGCACAACAACTAGATCAAATTTCCAGAGCCACGTGGTAGTGACGGGGTTGTTTGTGTTCATTGTTCTAAGTTACCACTCCCTTGGTAGTAGAAGTCCTTTGAAAATAGGAAGGTCTTGGGAGAAAGAGCCCTCTATAACGTGATACCATGAATTTGCCATCCGATTTGAAAGCCATCTTTATCCCGTTCCTTGTACGTCCTCGCCGAGTCAAAGGGAGAACAACGCCCGGCTGACATGGAGTAAACTTTGAGGAATCCCCAGTCGTTTCTCTCCCAGATCCATCCTAATAGCAATATTGCAAGGGAACTCGCTTTTATTCTTCTGTCTGGTACAGGGACCATTCATTTTACGGGACACTGATTTGAAAGATCGTCGTCGCTCATCACCCCTTACACTCTCTGCGCATTTTTAATGCTTGCTACCTCTCGTTCACTTTAACCCCTTACTTCGCACAATCCTTACGCTACGTAAATACTTAATCGACTCGGCGGGGCGGGAAGGAAGGTGACTTTTATGATGGAAACTAACTCGACAGCGACTTGGACGTCGATAACTCCTTGCCCACATTCAGACGCACTAGGAGTACCAGTTTGCTGGGACTGTGCTGAGGGTGGACACGTTCGTACCTCTCCCGTAGAGGGCGAAAGTACTTCGCCGTCTTGGCAGAGGTTCAAGAAATTCCGAAGGAGCTTAAGCTTCCGGACCAGCAGCTATAGCAGAAGCAACATCTCCCTCGCGGGGACGCAAGTCTCGACGCTGGAGGTGTGCTCACCCGAGGAAGGCCTCGAGGTCGGGTCTCCTCGCTCACGTCGATCCCAGCCTGGCCTCATACTTGTTGAGGGGCCACGGGTAGTGAGTCCCGAGGACAAGTTTATAAAGCCCGAGCTTAAGAGCTGGGATTCGGAATCGACCCAGAAAGACGAGGCTTCCGAGTTGAATGTTGCGGCGGTGGAGTCGACCGAGGAAAAGAAAAAGATATGGGGATTACAGAGGAGGACATTTCAGATTCTTATCGTCGTGGCAGTTCTCGCCTTTGCTGGCGTCATCATTGGCATAGCCGTGGCCGTGACGAAGCAAAACGGGGCCCAGTAAGCCACATGAAACCCATGAGCAATTTAATAATGCGATACTAATCACATAATTGCGCCTCATAGTCCGACTCCGTTATCGACGTCTAGCGGCGGACAAGTAAGCAGCAGCTCCTCCCCGATGACTTTAATCACTGCCACCAAGACTATATCCTACTACGTGGCGGGCGACCCTTCTACCTTCGTTACCCTGTCCGAGACCGACACACACTCGTCATCTCGCCGAGTGGGCAGCGTGATGGCCTCAACCGGGACTACTACGACTGCGACAGGGAAAGGAGGAAATAAGCCCACCATCGTCGCTGACACTTCGACTGCATCTGTCACAGTGCAGAAGCCATCACATACTAACACAATTCCTTCACAGCCTAAGACAACAACTGTGGTTAGTCCGTCACCGCCGGCGCAGACTTCACCAGCTCCCTCTCCGTCTAAACCCTCTAATTCATCAAGGATCTGTGTGGGCGACGATGAAAGCACTTACACAGATCCCGGCACCGGTCACAAGTTCAGGATCGAGTGTGCCGTGGCGCACCAGGGTAAGGACATCGAGAACCTGGAGGCCGAGACCATGCAGGAGTGTATAAGCATGTGCGCGAAGAACAAATTCTGCAAGGGTGCGATATGGTTCAATGTCGGGCCGCAGGGCACCGACAATAACTATTGCTGGTTGAAGAGTGCGATGGACGGTGAGGTGCAGGAAAACACAGATGCTCAGTCGGTGGTACTGTTATAGTCATTTCGGGCAGTATTCACCTGCTAGGGATATGAAGGACTGAGCGGAAAGATGATTGCGAGATACACTTATTAGACTGGTATTCATGATTTTATGGTAGCATACTTCGTAGACTTCGTGGATTATTTCCGACCTGGTAATTGATAATACCTATTTTAAGCAACTATGTACCCTTACCTACTTGCGTTGCCTATTTGGAGGCTGATCGTCGGTAGCGCGAACATGGGTTCAAGAACTGTCGGTCAACTCGGTGAGTTGGTATGCTGGTTGTGGCTTGTTAGGTAAGCTACCCAGAACAGTAGTCTCACGTTCGTTGGCTACTGTTTTCGTCCTCGTTTATGTGATGAGGTGGCCGGCTCACCCGAAGAGCCGCTCTACGCGCTGTGCCATCGGAGCAATATACTCTATGCAGCTGGATGTCCCCGCGTCTCACCCAACGGACTTAACGCCTCGATCGAAATAGCACGGCATTCTTAGCTAGGAACCAGCCCTACGTTATTTGGCCCTGTGATACCTTCAGCCTTTGATGCGATTGGGTACACTAGGAAGTCAGATGGCAAAGCATGGGTGGTCTGGCTAGGCCAAGAATGGCCTTGCCAACATTCCTCTGATATTCTGCGTTGTTTTGTCAAGATTTAAGTTAAGAACTTCTAGATGCAACATGTAGTTCGCCTCGATGCAACCCATCTTGGCTTTTATCTCTGTATCGTCACCTCTGCATCAAGTTGCAAGGGTACGGTGGACAACTCACAGATACCACCGCTCTGACCCTGGCCGGATCGTCACTGGGAATCCCAATACCCTGTTGACAGTTGGCATCGAGCGTGGGTGCGAAGGGTTATACCATCAAATCTAGAATTATTGACGTTTTTTCTTCTTTAATTTGAAGCCCAGTGGGTCAGCTAACAAGTAGGGAAAATGGCGTCGAACGATGAAGTCGAAGTCCCGATTCCAGCTCCTATCAAGGTTAAGCTGAGTGCCGTGGAAGAGACCATGGTCCTCACGTTATGGAGCCGTGCTCGCGATGCCGCTTCTCCGAACCCGGTCCTGGGCGACATTCACGCCCAAGGCATCCTAGATCGGGTCGATACCAGCAGTTTCAGCCCGACGATGTTTCCCCGCGATCACCGGTACGATGACTACATCACGGTGCGCGCTAAACAACTCGACCAGTGGTGCAAGGCCTTCCTGGAAGCGCACGCACACGAGCCCATCGCCGTTCTCCATCTGGCGTGTGGTCTTGACCTCCGAGCAATGAGACTCCAGCCGTCGTGCGGCGAGAACGTACACTGGATAGACCTTGATAGGCCCGAGGTCGTGAACCTACGCCGCCGTCTCATACCGGACCCTATCCGGGCCGAAGGCGAGAATAGAGAGTGGGACTACCGGCTCCTCGGCGCCTCGGTGAGCGACGAGAGCTGGATAGACGAGATCCCGCAGGACCGGCCGCTGCTGGTCATTGCCGAGGGGCTCTTCCCGTACCTTACGCCGGAAGAAGCCACGATGTTGCTGCGGAGACTGGTGAAACATGCGTCGTCGGGCCAGATCGTCATGGATACTGTCGGCACGATACTAACGCGATACCATTCCTTTATGCCTCTCTTTCGGGGAATGAGTGTGCGGATGAAATGGGGGGTAGATGACGGCGAGGAGGTCGCGAGGGCCCATCCGCGTTTGTGTCTTGCTGAGACGGTGCTGTTTCAGGATTTGCTGCCGGGGATTTTCGCTTCCGCTGCGCCGCCTTGTCTGGGTATTCTCACGCCCGTATTTTCATTGTTGCCGTCTTGGCGGACGTATGGCATGTTGCTGCGGCTAGAGTTTTAGCGGAGCGATTATACACATATTGGACTACGTACATACCTGAGAGTAGAACATACTACTTGAGCGTGAATAATAAAGATACCCACAGCCAATAGAGATTCCATTATACGTGCCGATCTTCGTCCTTTCAAGGAACTTCTGTATTGTACTCGAGATGGACACGCATTTGTTGTCTCCATGTTAGTCTAACCACACTGCGTTCGCACAACAGCCTTGGCCATCTGGAATATCTAAGCGAGCAATGACGCCTCGATTAACATGCCAAATCTCTACGAATCCCGTTGAGTTATCCGTCAGGGCAGCAATGGAATCATCGAAGGGGCTCGCCGCAACACTATTTGCGAACCCGCCACTCGTGCTAGTTTCGAGTAAAAAGAGCTGGCTAGCAATCTCGCCGGCCGGACTAAGCTCGAACACGGATATGTATCCCTTCCGGCTATTATTGCGGGCCCTATTCGTCGCCCAGAGATATCTGTTCTCCCGCGACAGCGAGACTTCGTCTGCCCAGTAATCGGCGGGGTCTTCTCCCGCGCGCAGAAGGGGGTAAATATCGCCGACGAGCGACAGAGTCCCGTATTCATCGATGGAGTACTGAGCGACTTCACTAGACTCCTCAAGAACGACATACGCGTGCTTGCCATTCTCGTGAATGGCGAGGTGGCGGGGGCCTGAGCCCTCCGACGGTCCATGGACGAAGCTGGCAGTCGACAGAACACCTGTTTCCGGGTCGATTTTGTGTGACCAGATGATATTCCCCTTCGTGTCGGCTGATAGCAGAAACTTTTCATTGGGCGTGATGGCAGTGCCATGTACGGCTGAGCCGGGACCGTACATGTATTCTTGAATCACCTCTTTCAACGTCCCGTTCTCGTGGACTGATAGGACGGTGCTGCAGTGCGCATCTCCATAATAGTAGTTACCATATACCGAGTATGGAGCTTTCCGATGGGCGTTTACGAAGATACTCCTTGAGCCTAGGCACCAATCGCCTCCCGAAATTCTCGCTTCAACTTTAATGTTGTACTGATCAGTCACGTCGTAACTGACCCATGTCGGCTCTTGTGCGTTCCAGTCGGTGCCGTATAGCTTTGTCTTGTCATGCTATAATATGTTATGACTGGTTAGTACGAAGAATAGAATATCCTCAACTGTGTGATCGCGGGGCGATGTTCACATTCAAGGTAATCCATGAGCTGGCAGCAGCCACAGCGCTCTGTGCAACCAACTTCAAGAACCCTGTTTCATCATCGTATTCTAGTGTATAGAGGAACTCGGTGCTGAAAGTTCCGACGACAAGGTGGTGCTTCGTTACTAAAACGTCGATATCTAGCCAAGAGAGGAGCAGGAATAGTATGGCGAGAGCCCTGAACATAATGCTATCTGCAGCAATCTGGAGTCGTCTCTGTGTGCTAGGTTAGAAGAAGAATGGCGAGGAAGACAACGCGACCCCTGGGTGCCATCCCTTCAAGTCCATTGATGTTGGAACGCGGCACAGCGCGAGTGCTACGTCGGCATGTTATATGAGGTCGTGTAAGCGCCAACCTAGGAATGCCGAATAGCAATAAGTCCTCATGGTTTGATTGTCATGCACTGACTCAGCCTAGAGTTGGCTTGTTCTTCACAAGCTGAGGAGTGATAGGTGAGCTCGCTAGCCGCATAATCTGCAAGGAAGCCGGTTGGTAGAGATTCTCACGCTTCGGACCCGAGAGGGCCTATCGGAGACCACCTCAGTACCACGTCGACGAAGGCGCTCCGAGCTGTGTTTCCGTTCTAGGGCCACATGATCCTTTGTCATGTGATGGAGTCCTCCATTAGGTAATTAGCCTTACGCTTATGCACGCCGGCCGAGTACCACGAGGTATAAGACGCGAGATATACGGATGATGGGGTCTATTAGCCGCATGCAGCTTAGGACACGATGTAGCTATCGTGAGACCTTTAAACAACTAGTCTGTCAGGAAAACTCCGGCTGAATTTATTACCGCAAATTTGAAGTGAAACAGGTCGTGTCACGCTTCCTGCTGTGTTACCTACCACATCTCACTAACGTAAATGAAATGCGCCGTGTCTACTGCTGTGTGCATAGTATATGTGCATAGAGTAATTGAGTCCGTCCATTAACGCGCTGGTTTAGGTATTTGGAGGTCCTTGATGAGAAAATTGTAGCACGGATGAATTATTTACGGCCCTGATAGATACTCCACTGGTATAGATAATGAATGTGTCCGGGAAATTATGGTACTCGAGCCAGAAACCCTCATATTATCGAATAATAAGGCGTATCAATCCTAGATATCTGATTCATTGTATCGATCAGGTCTCATATTTCTACCATACCATCCCTTTTTCTCTGGCTAGGTAGAAGTTAATGTAGCGGGTAGATGTTAGACCAAACATCACCAGTTGAGTGCCTGTCGGATCACTACTCCTAGTTTGGAACTCTAGGTTTCTATGCAATGCTTCATCCAAATATGCTCACATGACTTAGCGTATATCAAGACTCTCTAGCCGATCTACCAGGATATCAAGCTGCATTCGGTCATTACCACCTAATCCTTCGGTTTTGCTAAGTTTCGTCGCAGCGGCTATTAGTGGTTCGGCAAATCGCCGCTCAACTGATGTGCCCACGCCGGCGGGTACGAGGTCTTTCCGACCATTGAAGAGGAAATAAGCGAAATTTGCCACCTGGAGGAGGAATATCTGGTGTTCTGTCCAATATTCCAGAAAAGCATCGTGATTCATCTCAGCAATAGATCGTGCGTCCGGGAAGAGGTCGTACTGTAGTCGCTCGATGATTTCGGACGTTGAAAATGCATTGGTGATGTTTCCCTTGTGTGCTGCAATGATCTCCTCTTGAAGCCAACGGACGGCACAGGCGTTTAAAGCAGGGAATTGACAATTCTGCAGTAGGTCTTCTAGTATCTCTCGGCGACTCTCGTCATCCGGATCGGAGTGAAGGAGGGTACCAGCAAACCTCGTTGCAGCGTTTCTGACTTGGATATCGGGGTGGAATACCGATACCAAAGTCAAACAGTGATGATAAACCATATAATTCCTCTCTTCGGTCGACGAAATCAAGTCCCTATGGTGCAATCCTAGCCCAATGGCTAATAAGGCGTCTGCTACGCCAGGGCTACGGCTGATCTCGGCCTGGGGCTCCGTACCAAGAAATAGTTGCAACATCTCCAGATGTTCTGGGAAAAGCCGCATTCCAGGGTCAGGGTTATCAGCACCGAAGGCGTCTGTTGAGAACATCCAATAGGCAACCAAACATGCGGCCCCTCCTTGTGAGAGATGGATATCATCAACTGAATTGAACGTTTCTAGAGTCGTTACAGGATCGGTGTCGCTTGACTGGCACAACACACGCCGAACAAAAGTTGCGGAAAAGTCAACCATACCAAGGTCTCGTAGTAAGGCCTTCAAGAGTCAAGAGGGTTAGCGAGATTGTCTATAACGAGATGAAGGCAGACACGAACCGCAAGCTGTCCGACCACAGCGTCCCGCTTCTGTAAAACCTCATCCTCCCGGAAAGCTTTTGTAGTGGTGGTTTTCCCAGGAATGACCTTTTCAGGATAGTACACTTCAAGTAAACGCGGTGACCACTGCATCTCATGTACGTTGACATAGCGCTGTAAGATACTGGTGGTGAAGGACTGCAGGAGCTTTCGATTTAAGCTTTGCTCCTCTGGGTCCTCCTGCTCAGCCTCTGGATCGGGCGCATTCTTAGAGCCATCCCCATGCTCATCAGGGTTGAGCACATCGATACTGGAAGTGCGAGTAGGAAGAGGTGGTCTTACGCGGCCGGAAAGTGATCGTACCAAATTGATCACTGCAGTTGTCATCTCAGGCGTTGGCTGGTACGCTTCGAGGACTGAGACTAATGACGGCCCTAAGAATCGCGAGGGGTGTTTGGTTTTGATTCTGCGTTGGAGGATGGCGAGCATGCCAACTAATGTGATGAGACGGTCTTCTATGTCACTGAGCTTCGGTGAGGAATCGGATTCCTCTTCAACTATGTCGCCCTGACCATCATCCAAGCGCTTTGCTAAGGCTGCCAGCGTCTCCATGACCTTGATGATGACCTCGCGTGGATTGCCCAATCGAGCGACGGTTTCCAGACAATCCTCACAGCCGTCAACGGCAACCAGCGTCTGGACAAGGTCCCAACCGATCTCTCGGGTGAGATCTGCATTTTGAAGGACCTCGTTCAATGTGGGCAGGATGCCCGGTGTTTTGACATGATACTGTAGGATGGTGAGATACGTGAATGGATCTTCCTTGGCGCCTTCTCGGATCGCCGTGATGGACTCTGATAGCTCAGGCATCTCGAACACGACGGGGTCGCTGAGCTGCCCGGGGATATTCTAAGACGGGAGCAAAGAAAACCCTCCACCGGTCTGAATAACAAGTCAGTGATGGTAATCTGAATGAAACGAATAGAAAGGTGTCAGGATCTGTTGTGTTGTGGTTGTAGGTATGCAGGCACAATGACGTGTGTGAGACGGGTGAGGGGCGATTGTTCTAGATCGTGAACTGAACAGCCAGCAGGGCGCGGGGCGCGGCCGGAGGGGTAGTATCCATACAGTAGGACCCCCAGAGTTTGGGGGCCGAGAGCTGACTTGACAGATGCACGCCCCTGTATGGGCAGATAACTATACGTCACTAAACATTCCCTACGACCAAGCGCTAAACTATTGAGATAAGGCGTTGCATATCAGTGGATGAGAACTCATCTACGAATTCGTACCTAGCCCTGAATAATAGCTGAATAATAGTGGACTTTAACAACAGGCTCTAGTGGAGCTCAGATTAGATTCGTAATGGGTTAACATTAATAAGTCGATGAGTTGTTCTTGATACATATTTGAGAGAAGCTATCCTTGAGGAGTTTGGCGTACAAGGCGAACGGACTACAAACCATAACTTAAATCTTACTCGCCGCCTTAGCTTCTAGCTTAACAATGCTTGCAGCTTCTGGACTCCTGATTTTACAGAGAGGTTGTACTGGAAATGGTTAGGATAATACTACTATGTTTGGGCTAAGCTGATGACCTTGAGAGATTTACTTAACCCTGTGTGATCGGAATGCTGGTGCTGATGTGGCTTACTAAGCTACTACCATTCCCCAAACTCCTGGCAAGTTAATAATCCTTCCGAAAGACGCCTAAGTCTGTGGTATCAAATGCTTCTTTAATAAGAAGAAGCGCCTCGCAAAATCCACCCTAAACTCCAAAGCCACTAAGAAAGAGAAACGCGACGGCATTCGCAACCTTTGGGTGCAGAGCTTCTACCATGATGTATGTCCACCATCGATGACGAGATTGTTACCCGTCATGAAGCTGCTCGCGTTGCTGAGCAAGAAGAGCGCTGCACCCTTGAATTCGGTAGTCTCGGCCAGTCGGCCCACTATATTACATGTCAGTCATTGCTTCGAGAATCGATAGCAAGGAACGTACTCATATTCTCGGATTCCCACTTCTCCCGCAGTCCGGGGACCTCTTCGAAGTTCTTGAGAACCATGGGCGTCAGGATGTGGCCCGGACTAATGCAGTTGACTCGGATGCCTCCCGTGCCGTCTTTCCTGATGGGACTCCACTCCATCGCAAGGTTGCGAGCCAACTGAACAACGGCAGCTTTCGACGAGTTGTATACCTGCGGTGAATCCTGTTAGGTGGGATCTGGGAAAGGTGACCTCTTATTATCGCGTAGCACTTACGGGAGAAATCAACCCCTTGTTGGCCACTTGTCCTGACATACTCGCGATGAAACACATGCTGCCATGACACTTATACTTGAACATCTGGCGAGCGGCAGCTGTTGCAGTCATCATAACGCCTGTATAGTTAATGTCCATTATCCGCGTTACGTCTTCGCGGCTATACTCCACTGTGATAGCTCAGCTATTGGCTCTCGTAGAGGATTGGGGACATCATAAGAACTTACCAGCGGGACAGATTTGCTGCACGCCTGCTGCCGCGATGATACCGTCCAGCCGCCGATGCTTGTCTGCGATTGATTCGATCGTATTATCCAGGCCTTGGGTATCTTGGACATCTTGCTGACAGTAATGAAGTGTTCCGCCCCATTTCTCTGCTCTTCTCGCTGCCTCATTCCAATCTACATCTGGCTCTTCCTCACGATCGAAGCAATAGACTGGATGATACAAGTATTGTCAGTTCACCATTGTGGACCTCTACACTTAAACTCGTGGAGATTGAGAGACGAATACGAAGACGCACCTTTACCGCCTGTTTCGACGAGGGCTTCAGCGAGAGCCAAACCCAGACCTCTTGCGCCACCAGTCACGATGAAGACTCTTCCCGCCAGGTCGAAGTCCGCCAGCCGTTTCTGACCTACACTTTCATCACGGCTGGGGCCGAGCCCAATAGCGGGGTTCTTCTCAGGTGCTGGAGGCACTGGCGCTTTTCCATGCCGGTTCTCGACATTTGCAGATTGATTACTAGCCGTGGAAGCAGATTGCGATGAGTGTAGCAGTCTGCGTTGTATCATCGAGGCAGAATTTGCCAATGCCGTCTTTGGGACGGCCAGCACATTTTGCCTCCAGCGTCGGGCGACGGTCCTTAGTAGGGGTTGCGACATATTCAGTATGGATATTGTTAGCCCTGATAAGCGACACCTGGGGGAATAATTCGGTGATTAACCATATGCGCAATGACATTCATCTCACGATAGAAAAAATAGACTGATTAGTAGGGTGTCACTGGGCTATATATATTCTACGCTTTATGATTTCTGCGACTCACGATAATCGAGGACTGATGTTTGGGTCGGAAGGAAATGTCCGTCTATGGAGATTGGCCTAGGCGAGACGAACGAAGAAAACATGATCCCCGATTACCATTGATGTCAAAGGCAGGCTTCTACGCGTAATATAGCAGATCTTTTTTCTACAAAAAACTGTTCGGATTACACGGCTCAACCGTGCCACACACGCCTTGCCGAAACATGGAAAAGGAAACTTTCGCAATTGGCAGATCGTGGTTTTCGATAAGATAATAAGCAAGGATCGCCGGTCCGGTGCTCTGGTTGTGACATCACAGGTGAAATCATACTACCCTCTTGGCACGGGTTGTGGGGGATGCTAACTCCCAGCTCTATGGGTTTATGGGTACGCTCTGTTACAGTAGGGCTACAGCTAACTACCTAGTTGTCGCCGCTGCTACTACCTACCTGAAGTTTTTGTGCCTGGAGCACATAGTAGTAGTCAGATGGAACATTAGATTTAGATCTTGCATGCTAAGTTCCATGCCCTATTTTAGTAGTTAGTTAGCCAGGCACGCAGATAACTAGTGTACGGACTCAAATCTTCGCCTAAACATGCCGCCATCAGAAAGTATTAAGATCGGCCGCGGGCAAACCATTTGAAGAAAACCTCACGCCCCGATTATTCACCAGATAAGTCAACCCGGAGCTAACCTCCGGTCATCACCAATAACAGCCACAATGAATCAATCCTGGGATTTTCTTACTTAAAGACCGGTTTGGACCAGCAACGTTCACGAGAGCTGCAAAGTCTTCTCAACTTCCAGGTCAATTAATTCACCTGGATCCTTCGCAGCGCTGACGCTCAAACCCAGTCTCAACATGAATCGCAGACGAGTGCCGCCTTGGCACTTGGCCTACGGCAGTTGATGCGGATAGTCTAAGACATCGCTAACGATTTGTCTGAAGACGAATTCTGGGCTTTCATCATCGATGGATAGAAAGTTGTGGTAGCGCAGTTTTTGGAGCACAATATATGAAAACATTTCACTACTTCTTGAATTCGGCGATGAATTCGTTTCATCAACAATTGCTTCATAGCATAGTGAAGTGGGTATCGAATACTGTGCCAAGCAAACATAGTTCACAGAAGGGCAAAATATAGTGTAGTCAAACTTTATTTATTGAATTTCTCGTTTCGATATTTATTTACCTTATTCTCACAGCAGAAGTGAGACAGCAGCTATGACTATACAACCCCACAGAGTGAGTGCTCCCACGGTAACCGAGCCGGCACCGCTCGCCGGCGTAGAAGAAGACGATTGGGACGCCGGCGAAGGCGGCAGCGTCTGTGTCGGGATCGAAGGCGCCCCAGACTCCGCCGTAAGCAGGCCGCCGAACCCAGACCGCGGCGGGGGTGTTCCCGTGTCGATTGCCAGTGTGCTAATGGTGTTCTGCGGCACCAGGTCCGTCAGAATAAGTACATTCGACGTATTGATCGTCGATCTCGATAGAGTTGTGCTGCTGCTGCTGCTGTTTTTCGGAGCACTGAAAGTCGGCATGCTTAGTGACGCGGTCAGAAGTGCGGTGGGGGTGGAGAGCAGGGACGTTATGATGAGGATGGTCGAGGATGCTGTGGCTGTCGGGGTTATCGTAGGGGTTGGTATCCGCGTCGTAGGTAAAGTGCCGTTGTTACTGTGTGCGTTATTCCACGTCGCGAGGAGACACTGTTTCGTCAGGGCGTTGTCGACGAGGCGCCCGTTTTGGTTCGATGGTGTCAGGCTGAGTAGGTAGGATGTGCTAAAGCTGCCGGCGCCCCAGGCGACTAGGCCCGTGAATACGTCCGAGTTGGTGTTGATGAACGAGTTTTGGGCGCAGAATGCCGTCATGCACTGTGCTATATGTTAGTTGTAAAGTACTCTTCAGACTCCGTCTTATAAGTCAAGATCTTTCAACTGACCGAAACATCGCTGGAAGCCCCAGTTTCACTGATAAAAGCCTTCCTTCCCTTACTCCGCAAGTACTGCGCAACCGTCGCGAAGGCATCCACGTTGTTTGTGGTACAAGGGGCATGAGTGCCAGAATTGTCCTCATCAAGATACTTGTGGATATCCAGGAGGAGTTTATCGTTGCTCCCATCAGGGTTCGTGATGGCGAGTAACGCATCCGCACTTCCACTCGAGACCAGCGTCGCCGCGCTGTCAAAGTTGGTACCGGGGAGCAATATCATCTGTGATGTAGCTCCGGCCTTACGAATAGCCGTAACGGCCTTTTGACAGGTCTGCGCCCATGTGCTCACGTCGAGGTCGTGAGGCTCATTCATGAGCTCGAAGATGATCTTGTCGTTTGTGGCGTATTTGCCTGCTAGTTGGCCCCAGAAGCTAGCGAACTGCTCATCCGTTGGACCTCCTTGGCCTATGATCTCTCCATTCCACCGGGCGAAATTGTGGATGTCTACCATGCAATGGGCGCCCGTGTCGAGACACGATTGCACCAATTGATCGTATTTTGCTAGGTTCGAGGTATCTAGGTCGCCGCCTAGTTTGTTGTTCACAAGAAACTGCCATGACGTTGCTATTCCAGGATCAGCTCTCTGTTACTGCACGGCGGCAAAAGCTGATTCGTACGTAATCTCAATACGTTCATCCCATCATCCTTCACGAAATGATTCATTTGACTGGGCCCATCGCTCAGAGGTAGTTGTGCAGACTCGAGTGGGCAGGTCCCCTGATCATGACTTAGCATAGAGACCCGATTATGATTGGTCTATAACGGTTTGGTATCCTTACATCGATCTGACACCCAAACTCGCCTCCCGCTACAGCTACTCCCTATTTCGAAATCCCTATCAGCACAGCTGTTCGCGCATTTTGGTTATGTTTCATGAGACGACTAGTAAAACGTACTAGGAATTGAACTTTGGCAAAAACTGCCGGTAATAGGGCAAGAGAGACAAATGCCGGTAAATACATGGTCAACATGATGAAACGAAAAGAACGGTGAGTATATACAAGAAATGAAGTGAGATAAAAAGAACGGAAGCAAACGTGACGAAGCACAGAAAGCGAAGAGAAAGAAAAGAGATCCAGCCAAATGCTCTCTCTGATCACGAAGAGCGTTTGAGACGAAAGACTGTCTCAAACCAAGACACACATGCTGCTACCTACCTGGGTGCTCATGCATATGTATACATAACCGAACGATCAATCGGCACATGGATCGATGCTACCGCGGATGAGGAAGGTTGCATAGGGGACGCGAACCCTGGTCGTGCGCCTCAAATGCTCCGATGAGTCCAGACCCCCATTGGTCAAGGACCAGCCCGATTGGTATAGACATCAAACACGGCGTGTCTCAGATTGAGCGCACAGGCCAGGTTATCGGTCCGTCGAATCCAGGTTGTAGGTAACTAGCACTTCCCGTGGCGTACCGGACCAGAGACCGGACGAGAACACGGTGATTGAATTGGCGTGGCTCGATATACAAGGCCAATCAGGATCATACCTCGGTACAGATCTCCATCTGTAGTCTCGGTGTCAAAGGCTCTAAGTAATCCTGATATGTAGATCGCGTTATATAAGTACAAATATTCCCTACTGTATGGACGTCTAGCAAATTGATTATTACTAGGGACGATCGTACAGGAGGACCTAACCTAGTGTAGTGTAGATACAGGCGAGAGGTAGAGATAATTTCGACCGACACTTGAGTTCTATATGCCGCTGTCCAACCCCAAAAACGCCAGAGTAACCCAAAATAGTAGATGCTAATATCATCATCATCCCTCGTCCTCCCATACCAGAAATCCTGAAGGACTACAGCCTCGCGTCTCGCGTAGGAAGTGGGAGGACCAATTTAATCCATGGTAACACACAATACGAATACATAAAACAAGTCAGGCTACAACATCAGTCCTCCCATTCTTCATCGTACTGATCGATCAGACGATTTTCATCGTCGCGATTACTTCTCCCCCTCGTAGTGGGTGATCCCGAGAGGTAGTGGTATCCTCTCCGACTTGGGATGAGCCGAGCACAGGACGAGGTAGCAATGACGAATATGTCCTGCGACTGAAGTTAATCAAACCGAGAGCTATGCGATGGTAAGTCTTGTGAGACTCGAGAGCGGCTTACGCAAATAAAGCTCCACACGCTTGCCCACATCGAGTAGTTGGGTAGCTGCCTCCAACCTCGGGCGTTGCCAACTGTCCGGTTATAGAAGACGCCGCCCAGCAGATAGACCAGGACGGCCACGACCAAGATGATGGCGAAGACAGAGCCGGGTCCGACGCTTCCAGGCTTGTGGGGCTCGGCGGCGGCGCAGGCGTGCGCTGACTTGACCTTGAAGACATAGTTGCATTCTTCGGGATCTGTGGCAATGAAGGATACCTGGGCGTTGCCGCCAAGCGCGTCTCTGTCACAGCTGAAGAATATGGTTGTGGACTTTCTGCGGATCTTATCCTCTTCCTCGTCATCATCATCCTCCTTCTTCTTGCTCTTGCTCACATCGCCCCCAATCTTCTCGGAAGACAGGGGTTCATCGTCATTCTCGTAGTCTCTGTAAGCTGCGCCGGCGTGCACGGCGCTCCTATCGCCCAAGCTCCGAGATCTTGACTTCTTCTTCCCACACGGGGAGCCACCTGTGTACTGCAAAACCAGTTCCTTTCCCCGTGTTACCAGATTGGATGACTGGAAGCCAAGGCTATAGATATCTCCCTCGGAGACATAATATGCGCTGATATTCCGCCACTTGTTGTCTTCGATATCCTTCACGTCGTCAATGGGCTCGACGACGGCGTTGCAAATATTCAAGGTGAAGTTGGAGCCGTAGTCCCAGCCCCTCGCTTTGTAGTCAGCTAGAGGCGCGCCACGACTGTGAGAGGGCCGGGAGCCGTCGGGCTTGGGTTTGATGGCGGCGTCGGCCCTCAGATCGAAGAAGGCGCCAGATGTCGAGGAAACGGTGCAAGCGGTCGTGGTCGTAGTAGGTTCGGCATCGGATGCGGCGGCAGCGGCGGATGTGAAGGCGAGAAGAGAAAGAATGGCCGGGTATGCCGGCGACGAAATCATGGTGGTGAAGCGCATATCGGCTGCTTCTGTGTCCCGTAACCAGATTAGCTCTTCGCCTGCGAATGCGCCGTTTGATGTGGGTGGTTTTGACAGCGGGAGCAGAGACTAATGGCAATCCAACGAATGTCAGCCAATCAAGGCGACCAAGAAAATATTGATTTTATGACGTTGATGCTTCTTGAAAACGTCTAAGCTTGGTATCATGGATTTAGTAACAAGAGACTCGACACAATGGCTGTGGTTTCACGATGGATAGACTAGAGACCAACGTGTTTAGTGTTTAGTGTACAGTACATACGCTATGCTCGTACCTGCCTAGTTTTCCCTGCCAGGTCCCTCGACCCAGTAATATGCATTGGAAGGTACTTACTTTTACATGCATATTTCTCTTACGTCTCTACTATATGTCTACCTGTTCTATACAACCTGATTTCCGCCTAGATAGTTATAATAGGCCTAAAGATACGCTTATTACACTATACACGGAGCCGGAGTCTCGGTACCTACTCGGTCTTCATTTCCGAATTACATGTGGTGACTGTAAATTCAGGAAACCATGTTGAGACGATACGTCACCTGAAAATCTTATCTACGCAAGCTGAACTGTTGATCACCTTAAGTAGAATTGACGCTGCGGTGCGGCTAAAAATGCAGTGAAAAATCCCAACCGAATCCCAACCTTTTCTGTTTGGTTCGCTTAGTCCACATGTAGTGGCATTCTTGCGGCTCTCTCCAGATTATCTAGTGGTATAGTGTCCGATAGTACCTCATCTGTATCCTCCCCTTGAGAGGTAAAATTCAGTGAAAATGACGGTTGGTCTTGGCAAGATTTAAGGTGTCGGAATCTTGTTCGCTGTCGTGGTGTCGGCCTCGAACTCTTCATCCTGTCCGCGGGTGCTAAAAATGCAGTGAAGTGGCACATCCGCCGGAGAACAAAACTACAGACTACTTCGAAGAATGGAGGAGCGCGCATGTCGGACTGTAGCTGGGAGGCATTACGTGGCAATTTGCGATAGAATACACTGTGCAAATCCATTTAGGTTGGGTATTCTTGGTCTTTATGAACTTTAAAACTTGAAGACTCAAATCGAACGCTTGTATAAATACTGAATGACGAAGCTCTGGGCCTATTCTCCTCCACCGTGAAGCCTCGACGAACCCCTTGCTGCTCTCAACTGGCCTATTAAAATCTTATCCAGCCTACACAACCAGTTCATTATTCCAACCTCCTCTATCTCTCTTCATTTCTTAGTACTTGAACGTCGACATCTAAGTTACGAAGACCCCCATCTCCGAGCCATGTTTCCCATCCTACTAATGGCCTGGCTATCATCTCGCGTCATTGCTCCTATGCTCACAACTCGCTTACCTATCCAGAGTTGCAAGACAAGACCAAGAAAGCCCCTTTCGCTGAGAACTCCCATTCCAGCCAGATCACGCTCTCCACGCCCTGAGAGCCTCACCAGACCAAATTCTGGCAAGACGTCTTGTCAAGCGACGCGCGGAAATCGAAATATTTGATTTGTAATCGTAAGCTACCCTGAGTATACTAAATCCGGCGACGAACGGGGAAGAGATCCTGTTTTTACATGGAAAGCCTGCTTTCAATATGCTACTAACAATTAGTAACCTTCAGAGTCGCACTATCAAAGCTCTAGATCAACCTCTTTTCCTATCTTCTTCTCGAGTAATAGGGGGTGGAACACTATATATAAAGTCAGGCATATCTTCAGAGAGTGACATGACTACTATGGTATTCTTCTAAGGATAAAAATACGGCGTAAAAGGTCTCATTTCTATGCTACCATTATATCGACTTAATGACAAGCTACCGTCTTTATGCTATTTAAGTAAATGAGTGACTAACACCTATCGGATACTGTGTCGTGAAAGTGCAAAAAGTACTTAGGAACACACAACCCAAACCGTCGTAGGCGACAAGCCGCCAATGAGAACATTTATTGTAAATTGAACTTGAGACCAACCTTTGCTATTAATCGTCCAATTCCTCATCCCGCTCATGATGTGGCCCCCAATGCAGACCACAATACGAGAGTCTTGGCTCGCTAGAGATCACTCCGCGGCGCAGTCACTTACCATTCGTTCGCGCATCCGCAGTTACGCGATAGGTAGGTATTCCATACATACAAGGGTGCTTAACCTGGATTCCCTGTTACGTCACTGCCCGAAATGGAAATACATACAACCAGAAAGCCTTGCTGATCCTTCAGGCAGCCGTTTAAAACGATGCTCTCTCACTCATTAATTAAGATGAGACAGAGACGCTCGATCTAACAAGAAGGGCGTCTAGTTCGATTGCTGAAGTAGTCAATTGACGGAGAGTACTAGGTATTTTCGGTAGGAATCAATTCGACACGCAACATGGCGTGCAAGAGACACGACGACGGCAGAGCTGGATTCGTCGCGGGCGGGCCCGCGACCGCTAGTAGTCCGGAAACCCACTTCGGCGACGAGGGCGTCGGCGACAGGACGAACGACGTCTGGTTCGAGCACTCGTCCGGCAAGCGGATCGACACGGACACGCTGATCGCGGGATCGCTGGCGCAGCAGTATCCGAGCCTGCAGCTGACGATCGCGCCGACGAGCAACGGGCTGAGCCTGCTGGGCTACGCGGCGGCCGGGCACGCGCGGTGCCGGGCCATCGCGGAGAAGCCCGGGGCGAGCTCCGGGGTGTTCTCCCCCGTGGCCTGGACGGTGTACGTGCCGCCCGCGCGGCGCATCGACGGCGACCCGGGCGCGCTGGCGCAGAAGCTCAACTTCGGCAAGTTCGAGTATCGCTGGCGCGGGCACGACTTCCTCGTGTACGTCGTCGACGGCCGTGATGGGACCCAGGCGTACGCGGCCGTCACGAACCACTACGTGCTCTCGACCGAGCGCGAGCATGCCGAGGCCCTGCTGCTGGCCGCGGGCAGCTGGGCCAATGAGTTGCATGGCGAGGTCTGGGTGTTCGACCAGGGCTATTGGCAGAAGAACGCGGAGCTGTTCCGCAGCATCATGGGCGCTTCGTGGGATAGCGTCATTCTCGATGCCGATATGAAGAGGGCCATCATCGATGATCATAACTCTTTCTTCGACTCTCGTGATGCGTATGCCCGGCTGAAGGTGCCTTGGAAGCGTGGCATCATCTACCACGGGCCACCCGGTAATGGCAAGACTATTTCTATCAAGGCGACTATGCACATGTTATATGATCGGGAGAATCCTGTGCCGACTTTGTATGTGCGGTCTTTGGCTTCGGTGAGTAGCCGCATTAGCTATGTCTATTTCAAGGATGCAAAGCCGCTGATATTGAGAAGTTTGCTGGACCAGAATACGCACTTATGTCGATTTTTAAGAAGGCGAGGCAATTCGCACCTTGCTATCTGGTATTTGAGGACCTGGATAGTATTGTCTCGGACCAAGTGCGCAGCTACTTCTTGAATGAGGTTGACGGGCTCAAGAATAACGACGGGATCTTCATGATCGGGTCAACGAACCATCTGGATCGCTTAGATCCGGGTATTTCTGTAAGTTGATGACTTATAATTCCCTACGTCCTGCTCAGTCCTCCCGGTCCTATTGAGTTAGATAAGATAGAACTAATCTGCAGTAGAAACGTCCCTCCCGATTCGACAGGAAGTATTTCTTCCCGGATCCGAACCTGGAGCAGCGCACCGCGTACTGCAAGTTCTGGCAGGGCAAACTGGCTGACAACAGGGATATCGAGTTCCCTAACGAGCTATGCGAAGCCATCGCCGAGATCACGGATAAGTTCAGTTTCGCATACATGCAGGAAGCCTTCGTAGCGGCGCTCTTGGCCATCGCTCGACGATCGAAGGGTGGGGACCGGCGCAGCCAGGAACCGCCGACGCGGGACGTGGGCGATGGCTGGCTGGACGTCTGCGATAGTGGTGATGATGATCATGGTGATTTGGACGATCTCCCCTTGTGGGTTGAGATCAAGAAGCAGATTGAGACACTGCGGGAGGGCATGGAATCTGAGACATGAGCTGGGAAAACAGGGGACTCCTGACGTCGAATCTTGTTCCTACTTATAAAGGGAGGATAATCTGGACGAGCGCCAAAACCGGCAACTGGTTTGTGGAAATAACCAACGGCTTCTTATTGATTACTTTAGAAGAAAAATCAAGTTGACTGCTCTATTTTGAACGAGTAACATGGTCCTTTTTCTTGTTTCCTTGCGAATGAATAAGGTTCGTTACACGAAAGTGAGATTGTCTTTAGACAGAACCCTTGCGTTGATTTAGTAGTATAGGTGGGAGTAAGCCGTCTGCATCGAACTGAAACATTTCTATTTCTAGTTAGGGGATAATGCCTTAACGAGGGAGTCGAGTATCGCTTTGTATACTCCCAATGGTCGTGAGAGCGACCCATGTTCCGTATCAAGTGTCGTGACATGTTTGAGTGTCGCCACAAGCTCAGAACTGTGTTACACGCTGCAGGCATCAAGAAGCATCACGCTTGAACCAACATAGAACGCGAGCAGCATCCGTCATCAGGCAACGCAGCGAGGGCTAGCATAATATGTTCCCAAGGCATAAAAGGCCGTGAAGGTAGGACTGTGACCTCTTCTCTGACTATCCGACCCCATAGCACCCAACGACAAAGCGGTGCAACTACCTTGCTGCGTTCACCCCATTCTCCGAATCTACCCTGGCTGGGTCTCCGTTCAAGTACCTCATCATGTGCCAAGAACGATACAAGGGATACGCTGACTGCAAGCATTTGCACCCGCAGGCCACAGTGTTGAAGGTGAAGCAGTGCGCGGCGCTCATCGCGACGGGGCGGTGCGCGCAGGGAAAGAAGTACATCCTCATACCGGAGGAGGGCACGCCGCTGTGTCTTAAGTGCTGGCACCTGGCGTCTCAGCTCATGGAGGCCATAGGTAGCCCCGATGATGGGTGCCGGGACTCGACGTGGGAGCTGTGGCGCCGCATCGGCTGGCCCTACGAGGAGGCTATAGTCGTGCTTGACGCGATCCTCCACCATATGTACGATGAGATGAAGAGATGGGAAGGGCCGCGCCATAACCACCAGACCCTCATCGCCAGGTGGATAGTCATTTTTGGTGAGTTTAAGGACTGGCTGCGCCAGAGGCTCGAGAAGAAGAATGCGCAGGGCTACCTTTACTTCCCCCCTGGCGAAGAGAAGACAGTCTTGCATCATCTTGTGGAATGGACGTGTAAGTCATAATTTCTTAGATTACTATTTGTTTTCCATACATATATGTCTTACCTAAGTGATGGTTCTCAACGACTGAACTGAACTTGTTCCAGTGCTCAATATGGCACAAGGCCGATTCAACGGGCTCAATGTTGCAGTCTTCAGGGAAGGGTTGGACATGGCGTTCAATAATCTTATTTACGAGTGGGATACGCACTTCGCTGAAGAGCCTTTCTCTGACTGTGCGAAGGAGGAGTTCACCAAGTATTGGACGAATTGGACGGATTGGCTGAGAAAAGGGGACAAAGCATTGACGCAAGGGGGGGACGAGAGTTCGATTGAACCGGTGTCGGAGACGGGAACAGAAGAATAAGGATCTATTGGAAGCCAATGAATACTCACACGACTGCGAAATGATAATACTGCTGTAGCGTCCTTCACAGAGGGCTCCCATTACACAATTTGCCACTCCCTTACTTGGTTCCTGCGGGTTTGTCTCCCCAACAGGTAGTCTCACTACAAGAAAGGGTCGTTGGTTACCTAGGGAGATATCCGAAATTCAATATGGGAAAGAGTGGTCCCGCGGGTTCTCATAAAAGCTAGCCTTAGTTAGTTCCTGGGGTACATACAGCAATATCACAAGAGTTGATCTCCAGCTTGAATTCAGTTGTGAAGGGGCTATGATTCAACAGCACGGGAAACGTCACATAGTGGAAGCATGCAATAAGTGATTTAAGTCTTTTGTGTGTAGAAGAAAGCGTTAAATCTGTCGTTTTAGCTAGTATACGGAACAGTTCTCGTTCCTTATTCATCGTGACCTTCTCTGAAAAGGTTGTCAGTCGTGACCATCTCCCATCTCCCAAGCCCCGAAAATTGCGACAAGAAATAAGAACAAGCCGTCGGTATAGCTTGTTTCACCAGTTAATACTCAAGTATTAATCATGCAGATAACCGTCGTCGTCATTCTTCGTTTGAGTTCGACAACGAGCTTTTATCTTCTCAACCTCCAAAACAGCCAAGGAGTCGAAGAAGCTCATCCAAAGTACAAACATGATTCCCGTATTATAGTCGTATAGTTTGTAAATATTTCCTTCAATTCCATCCGTCGCTAGCCCGCAAGTGTCGTGACGGTTCATCTTAAGCTTGACCGTATGCAAAGTCGTGAACTTTGCTGAGAGGAAATCCACGACCCGCTCCTGATCGTCCAGGGAGAAGATTGTGTAATCTCCTATTTCTATCTCCATGGATTGTATTCTTTCTTGTAGGTCCAGGCTGAGTTGCTTCGCGGGAGCCGGTTCAGTAGCTGATGGCTTATCAAGTTTGCAGTAGAAGATGGAACCTGACGCAGTAATATGGGGAATATGGCCAGGCAGGGAAGGGTCATTTGGGGGCGTGCTAATGTATTTGTCAAGCATGGACATATGCTCAAATACATCCTCTTGAAGACTGAAACTGTCGACAGTTCCGTCAAAGGGGAGACTATATTGTGAGGGCTGTCCGTAACGCTTAATAGCCTGTGATCGTGTCACTTTGCAGATTTGGAAGGTAGGCATGGAAGCCCAGAGACGTGGGTTATAGAAAATAATCATTGGGTAGGAGCTCGCCTTCCGAACAAAGGTTAAACGGCCCTGAAGCTTGTATGGCTCGTCCAGATACTGGAGGATATGTAACGTCAATTCGTTTGGTAGGGATACTGGTCGAAGCTCGGGATATATCTGGGCGGGAGGCGAAGGAGTAGAGGCGTCGGCGTCATAGCCAACACATGTCGTGCTGCACCGAATGAATCCGGTGAATTCGCGTTGAATATGTTTTAATTCATCAACTGTCAGTGTTCCCTGACGGCGTATTATCAACCTCTCTAGGGGTTGGGCTCCAGCCATCTTTATCAAGACTGCTGATGAAATAGAGAGGAAATCAATAAGGTTCTCAAACAAATACAAAAACGATTGATAATCGACCTATGGACTTTACAGCAGAGATGGTAAAAATGTAGCAGTTGTAGAGATGCTTATTTTTATGTAGGAAAGGTACACATTACCTACTGGTATCCAGCTGGTGAACATTCACTAAGAACAACAGAAGACAAACCGATTCAAAAGGGAGGAATCTAGATTGCTAGCGCCACTGGCCTTGCATGGTACAAACACAAACAAACATCCAATAGTAAATGAACAATAATCAAGAATTTGTCATTATCCTCATCTTAACATACTAAACTCACACCTATCGTGGGTTGCTGTAGATCCGCCATGCGCCATCTCAACATTTCAAAAAAAAGAAATCGAGTACCTCCGTTTGTCCCTCGATACCGCGCTCTTTTGAACTAATTTACATACCAGCTCGTCATCACGTTGTAGTTTACTTCAGATACTTCATGATCTCTTCCCTTTCACCCACAGGTATCGTGTGCAATAACTCCTTCAGGCCCTTGAGGGCGGCAGCCTTGTCGTTGCTCATTAGCTCAGCCATCTGTTGAGATACTGACTCTGCCTTCATCTGCTCCACCTTGCTCGAGATAGTCTTAGCGTTCTCCTCGTACCACGTCACCACCTCCCTATCGCTGTGAGAGAATTTGGCGATGCCCGACCATGCAGCCAGCATGCGTAGATGATTCTGTCTTGTCTCGACAGAGGCTGTGCTGCTAGAATCCGTAGTCTTAAGTCCAGATGTGGTGGCCATGCGCTTGAGGATGTATTCCTCGTTCAGTCGTCTGCGCGCACGCCAGTAGAAGAAACGACGGGCATTCTTCCATTCGATGGCCTCGCGGATTGTGCCCTTGGCCTTCATACGACCAGCACGGTCATGTAGATCAGCAAACTGAATGCTAATCTGCGCGTAGATGGGCAACAGTTGCTTCTCCCTCTCCGTCATCTGTGTCTTCAGATGCTCTAGTTGGTCCTTCGACAAGTCCTTCTCCGCAGCCTGCTTCTTGAGCGTGGCGTAGGTCGGGTCGAGACGAGCCATGGTTTCGAGCTGTTTATCCTTCTTGTACTTAATGCCGATGATACCCTCAGGTTCGAGAACACCGGCACGGGACTCAACGTCGGCATACATTTCCATGGCAACGGGGTTGATGGTAGGGTCGACGACGACCCAAGAGCCACCACGCAACTCGCCGAAAGGTGGAATATATACGAAGATCGGTTGTTCGTATTTGACGAGGGCATCAACAATGTACGATCCATACTTCAAGACCTCATTGTACATGTCTCGCTGACCACCAGAGAATCCTCTCCAGTTTGCGAGGATCATGAGAGGCAACTGCTCACCATGATTAAAGTCATTGATAGCCTGAGCCGTCTTGAAAGCCGAGTTGGGGTACCAAACACCACCAGCTTCGTTGGTGACCTGCTCCACGGAGTCGGGGTTGGCGGGATCCGCAGGAGTAATGTTCTCCACAGTTCGTGTCTCGACAGCGATGACACCCATAGGAATGCCACCAAGACGGGCGCGGCCGACGACGACTGTGCGAGCCCAGCCACCAAGTGTCTCCACAAACGAGTCCTTGTCGAATAAACCAGACTGGAAGCCATCCTCATCTTGCTTACCACCGATAAGCCATCTAACGTCGTAAGGCTGCTTGTTGGGTGGCGTGTATACGATCTCACGATCCCAAGTGTCGATGCTGGGGGTGACTGGGACTGGGAGATTGCGTTGGGCGGGAATGAACGACAGCCACTCAACGATCTTGGACACACCAGCAAAGTCGTCATTGGCAGTCATGTGAGAAACACCGTTACGGTACATGATTTGAGTGCCACCAAGTTGCAGGTTTGAGGTATAGACTTCGCGTCCAAGCAAATTGTTCAAGGCACCAGCACCGGTAAGAATGATTGGCTGGCCTTCGATCTGAATAGCACGTTGACCCAAACGAACGAGATACGCACCAATACCTATTATCGTTAATTGAATGTTTACAAAGAGAGAAAAAGAAAATTGCAATGAACTTACCAATCGATCGGCAGGTAATAAGGGTAATAGTGAAGATGTCGTTGTAGGCTCGGCTTGTAGCACCAGCGATGAGACCAGAACCTCTCAGGCATTCGACACCTAGGCCATCTTCAGCACCGATGATGGCGACAATCTTATGCCGTTGCTCTCCATCCTCGCTGACCGGTTCCGTGATCACGTCACGTGTTGTGCCCTCTTCAAATCTCTTCTTCGTAGCTTCATCGAGGTACAAGTACTTGAAGCCCGATTCCTGTTTGTTAGGATCATTCCAAGCGACCTTGAAGTGAGGAATCAGCTCCTCAGCCACACCCAGCCGAGCACCAGAGTTGGCAGAGAGGTAAATACGCGGAATGCCCATGCTGCGAGCCAACTCAGTACACTTGTTGAAGAAGTGGTCCTCCTTCGGTCCAAAGGAGCCAATCTTGTAAGTAATATCATTGGCAACCACTATAAACTTACGACCCTTTGGATACTCGGGGGTACGAGCATTAATGACCCAACCGACCATACCGCAGGTATTGGTACCAGGCTCGCGTGCAACTTCGGCAAGCTTGTCATGATCATCAAGCACCAGCTCGCTATAGTCAATGCACTCGCCGTGAGGGGGTTTCTTGTCAGTCAGAGCGGGCTGTTTCTTAACAATTTCGACCCAGCTGTTCTCAACAGCTTGTCTGAAGAGCTCTGGGAAATCGTACACATACTGCGTACCCATAAGATGCGCCTTGTATCGCTTAGGCTGGAGCCAGTTCTTGGTGGGATAAGGCGTAGAAACAGGCATGAGATGCATAGAGCCGATCTTGGTAGTGCCACCGATTGAATGGAAGATCATCTCACCCTTCTCGGACTTGCGCTCTGCATAAATCTCAACCTGGATGACATAACCCGATGTGTTGCTGATGAGCACACGCAGAGGAAGTGGTTCACCAGTTTCAGCATCTGTGCAGATGATGCGAATTTCGACGTGAGAAACACGTAGGCGCCAAGCACGAGGTCCGAACCGGTCCAGGAAGCCTTGTAGAGAGTGCTCTACTTCTTGGGGCTTGAGCTGGAAAACTGGGGAGAAGTTTAAGAACATGTGGTTAAGATCGGAGTTGTTGTTGCCAATAATCTCGAGAGCATCGAAGATATCGTTGATAACCCGGTCTGTTTCCGAGACAAGGTACTCAGCGGTTGGAATATCGTCCCGTAGTCGTCCGGGTCGAATGACGGAACGAGTAAAGTAGCGCTTATCAGTTTCAACACCCTTTCCAACGGCCTCATAAACATGAATGTTCTTGTTCTCTGTGAAGACTGGGGTAATCTTGAATTTATTGAGGCGCTGTAGCTCGAGTTGGAAAGCTAGAGAAGGCTCGACGTGACGAATGCTGTCATCCTCTAGGTACTGTGGCCCACGGAAAGTGTAGTACCGGGGGTATGAGCCATCATTTCGACCACATACCAAGGTGATACGGCGCACGCGGCGTGTGTACATCTCTGCTCGTGACCCTTCTACCATATTGCGCATTCTGGTGATGATCTCCTGGTCCTCTACAGACTCGGCATCCCGAACGGCGATATTGATGACATTGGATAGCTCATCCTCCTCCTTTTGGAAGGGCTTGCGCTTGCCACTGAGGTCAGGGACCGCACTAGCAGTACGGGCCTTGCGGGAAGGAAGAGTGTCTAAAGCCTTCTGTAGCCCCTCTTCAATTTCATCCAGATATTTGCAAGGCACAATTACACCCTTTCGCACAGGCTCTGGCTCGGAAAACCGGTTCAGATAGGTCATGTCACTAACCGAACTGATGCGATTGAATGAAGGGAACTCTTGAATAGGAGTGCCAGGCACGGATGGATTTGATGGGGCCACAATGTCGAATTCGTTCTTGCCAGACTTGCGGAACGAGAAATCCCAGGAGAGATATGCCGGGTTTGTGTCAGTCTCGTCTGCGTGATATTCGACTTTAGTAACATTGTAAGCACGGTAAGCCCGACGAATGTAAACTTCTAGCGCAGCAGCCGAAACCCATGGGTCATCGTGAGCAAAGAACGAGGACAACACATCGAAGACGGTGTATTTAGAGTCAACGACCTCCTTAATGACGTCAAGATTTGGCTGTCGGTGCTCCCAGCCAGTTTCGCCGTATTTATTCTCAACTACGGAAGAGCGTAGGATGTGTTCCATTTGTGCAGTTCGCTCCTCAAGCGATGGCAGAGCGCACTGGATCAGGATTTCTCTTGCTTTGAGGGAAACCTTGGCTGTAGAACGAGAGTCGAGCTCGGCCATCTTTCGCAGTACAGGTTTGAGATGCTTGGCGATATTGCCGACATTTGGCTTGTTGGGGCGATACTCGTCTAGGAGAGCCAGAACCAAATGGTTCTTGGATCCCACGCGGCTATGTGAGAGAACAATCTGGATAACCTTCAAGTAATCTTCCTTGTTCTCTTCACGAAGCTTGAGAATGACGTCTTCATCCTGTGCACGACGCCCGGCGAAAAGGGACTCGACGTCTGTGTAGAGGGACAGAAGCGAGGAGATGGCGTTGAGCTCTCGAACTTTTTGTCCTTCGGCGTAGTTAATAAGGACGTCTAACAGAGGCTCCAGAGTAACTCGCAATGTTTCACCCTCACTTGGTGTCATGTTATCGCTGACGAATTTGGTAAACGTCCTAGCAAGCGTCTTGGCTGGGAATTCAGTTCCTCGGGCCTTGGACCGCTCAATTACTTGAGTGAATGTAACATCAAGTTTCTGCGGCATTCTGGAATGAAGCGCAGAGTGATGCGCAGCCCACTCGCCGTAGGGAAGTTCGGGGTCTCGCAAGACTTCAATCATCTCCTTTAGTGTCTGTTGCATGATCACGGAATTGTCGAAGCCCATCAAGATATTTCGCAAGATGTCATAGAGCCTGTGGAATCTTTGGGCAGGCTTGTTACCGCCCACCTGAGGCATTCCGAGGTCGGGAAGCTGACCGAGGAATGGTTGCGCCTGCTTCACGCGTGTGGGGTCGTCCAAAGCAAGGATACCAAGAATATCACCAGCTTCAATGGTGACTCCGGGCTGCTTGATCAACTGAACAATGCCATCCTCTTGGGCGACCAAAGGCATGAACATCTTCATGACTTCGACTTCAGCAAAGGTCTGACCCGCCTTGACGTGCTCTCCGTTCTCGACAGTGTACTTCACCAGCTTACCGGGACTTGGAGTACGTAGTTGAGTTGGATCGTTCTCTTGCTCGAGAAGACAAGTCTTGCTATCAACCGAAACACGGGTGGCACCCACTTCCTCCTTCCAGTACACGCTGTGACTCCGACCATTGATCAGAATCAGCAGACCACCGTCACTCAAGGGCCGAATACCAACTTGGCATTTCGATCCGTTAATGAACAGGTGGTAGCTGTCAACAGCCGCGCGGGTGGCCGTGAACTTGTAACGATGACCCTCGTAAATGAAATCAATCGGGAACACTGTTTTGAGGATGTCCTTGGACGGCACTTGACCCCTTTCCAGGCCAGCGCGATACTCGTTGATGGTGGCCTCACAAGCGATATGAGCTTTCGTCGTGGCACCACAGACAATAGCGAGGATTGGGTCAGGTCGCTCGGCGGTTAATCTCTTTGAGATCAACTCATCCAACCATCCCGTAGTAATTGTGTTGTCCTCGAAAGCCTCCGTTTCGAGCAGCTTAATAAGATACTCGACAGTTGTCCTGAAGTCACCGCGAATACTCAATTCTTTAAGCGCCACAACCATGTTCTTCCGTGAGGTTGCTCGGCTCTCTCCGTAAGCAAAGATGTGCCCGAATTGACTGTCGGAGAAACTGTGAATACTGGACGATGTACTGACAGAGAAGTAACCCCAGACATTGGCACTACTCCTGAAATTGAGGTCGTGCATGACACCATTGGAGGGCTTGAAACCCTCACCAGGATCTTCTGATGTGATACGGCAAGCTGTGCAGTGTCCGCGGGGCTGTGGTCGACGCTGTGTCTTTTCGCTCTGGGGATCCTTAAACTCGAAATCAATCTCGGTCGAAGTCTTGGGATCAACACCGTACAGTAAACGGATGTCGCTGATTCGGTGCAGGGGGATACCCATGGCAACCTGGAGCTGAGCGACAGGCAGGTTAACGCCGCTGACCATTTCAGTTGTAGGATGCTCGACCTGAAGACGGGGGTTCAGCTCTAGGAAGTAGAACTGGTCATCCTCATGAGAATACAGGTATTCGACTGTACCAGCAGAGACGTAGCCGACGAGGCGACCGAGTCGTACTGCAGCCTCTTCCATTCCCTTAAAAGTTGGCGGTTTGGCAATCGTTACTGGAGCCTCTTCGATAATTTTCTGGTGCCGTCTTTGAACGGAACAATCTCTGCCGAAGAGCGAAATGTTGTTTCCGTACTGATCGGCCAGCAATTGGACTTCTAGATGTCGAGCGTTTCCGGCCAACTTCATGATGAAAATAGGTGATCCCGGAATCTCGCTCGCGGCAGCCTTGTATAGTTGCTCAAACCCTTCTTCTGACAAGGCTTTACGGATACCCTTACCACCGCCACCTTCTGAAGCCTTGATCATAACGGGGAAACCAATCTCATGGGCCTTTACGAGACCTTCTTCCCATGAATTAACGCATCCCTTGAGATAAATATCGTCGGCAACAGTGACGAGTCCATCGTCGTCGACCTCGACCTGATCTACGCCCGTTCCCGACCATGGGATACATGGTACCTTGGCGTGTTGTGCAACAATGGTCGAGGAAATCTTATCACCAAGGGAGCGCATGGCCGATCCTGGAGGCCCGATGAAGACGATCTTCTTAGGAGATGCAGCTAATGATTCGGGCAATTTCGGGTTTTCTGAAGCGTGTCCCCTGTTGGATTGTTTAGCTTTAACCATGGCGAAGAGCAGCCTTCGGCCGCCGTGTTAAGACTTACCATCCCGCCCACACTGCATGTACGTTCATTCGCTCAGCAACATCGACAATCAGCTCCACGTTTGCGTAATTGTGGTTATTCGTACCACCGGGGACTTCAACGTAATGATCCGCCATCCTGATGTAGTCGGCGTTGGCTGCCAGATCTTCTGGGGTAGCCATGACGGTAAACTGAATAGCTCTTTCGTCGCCGAACGTTTCGTAGGCCCATTTGCGTACCGACCGAATTTCCTTGACGGCAGCAATACCATTGTTGGCAATGAGTACCTGTGAGAGCAGGTGTTAGCACGTGTTTAATCGAAAGCGTTTGCTCTGTATTCAGCAATACTTACATTTGTAATGACAGTGTGCCCATCGTGTGCAGCTACGAAGTCCTTCATCTTGGACGGCGCGGCATTTTCAAGTCGGTTACCGCCAATGAAGTGGTCCGCGACTTTGTGTTTCTCAGCCCAGCTCGCCTTGCCATTGGGGAGGGGAACCGTTCGGTTGCCATTGGCAGCGCTCTGGCCGTTTACTTGGGCAGGCATGGTCTCGAGAGGAGGATTTGAGAGTGGTTGATCGGTAGTGGTGTAGGAAGACGGCGTCGAGTTGACTGTGCCGAAGAGGATGGCCCAGGGATCAACAAAGTAGGGTATCTGCCCTGCTCGAGCTCCTACAAAGCCGGGGAGACGAGCAATGGTGTCTCGAGATAAAGGGCTCGGTGCGGAAGACTGCGGTGTCGCCGGTAGACACAGTTGTTGCTGACTGTGGGCCGGCTTCTGCACGGGATCTCTCGGTTACAGACGATGATTCAGTGGGTTCCTGCTGACCCAATAACTCTATCCGAAAAACCGCAAGTGAGAAATATAGTAGTAATGCCCAGAAACAAGTACAAGCTGAATCGAAGCGCAAATGTCTATAAGCCTCCTGGGAGGCCAAGATGTCAGCCCAAACACATATACCGAGTCCGGCTTGCTCCGTTATTGACTTCGTCGTCGCTATCGAGAGAGGGGGCTGAAAGCACGGCACCAACTTACACAAGTACCAGTCTGATCTATTCTTCCCGGGTATCTAGATTATGTATGGTCTTAGTCGTGCAATGCGGGAAAAGACTGCAGAGGTCACCGGAGCCGTGCTGTAACGAGATGGAAATTCAATTGCTCTCTTGGGGAAGAGAAAGCACTGGCAACAGCCGTAGCGGAGTATGTCGTGAAGGTGGAATTGGGAGGTGTCGGGAGGAAAAAGGATTGCCAGGCTGGATGAAGGGCGGGATCTGAATAATAAAAATGGTCGACGAGCCACTCACATCTTGGGTTGCATGGTGAGCTCCCGTCACTGTCTGGATTGCAAGTGGGTACTTGGCTGTACAGGGTACCTTTCACCTTCAGTGCTACTGCAGCTAAACTGCACTAATGATGGCACTGGAACATCACTTAAGGCAGTACTTAGTACAGTTACCGGCAAGCTAGACGCTAAGACTGCTTGATTTAAATCATGTTGGGGATCAGGTACTCTACCCACCATCTCACCAAACGTCCAATCTATCTATGTCTTCTTCTCGAGGCAATACACTACGAAGTTTTAAGATACTAGCCAAGTTTACTCCCCATACTCTAGATTCCCCCCTCGTCGCAGCCCGAGATATATAAAAGAAACCCGATGAACAGAGGCCGATCGTGAAAAGGCTAACAAATGTGACCGGTTAACTTTGTAGATTTCGGCACAAAGCTGAGATACAGTTCATTCATTCAGGGCAACGGACTTGGCACCCCGACAAAGTACCTAAGATCTATTGTCAGCTTAACGTGATGGCGAATCTCTGACCTTCCTTACCTATTCGGGCAATAAGAGGGACCCGAGGACAAATCTATCAATCCCAACCAGATTAGATCAAGGGACTGAATACTACAGTACGTCAAGTTGCAGGTCCGATTGCCCGGAAGTCAAACTCGATCCATTGATGTCTTTATTCCGATTAGTAGATCGCTTGGTCGTATAAGGTAATATTGCGGTATTGGGTACCAACGGCAAATAAAGAAGCAGGGATCATACTTTTGACTTTATTATTTCCAGAGAAATCGATATGTCGTGTTACAGCAGAGAAGCACAAATGAATAAGCGGTTATCTAAAGGCTATCATGAGATAGCCCGTCTTATTCTTTGGCGTTGTATACATTAAGCATGATTGCCGCTGCGTCTTTTTTCATAATTCAGATAAATCTAAATCTCGGGCCCCTTTTCTCCTTCGTCGGATTCTCGTCGATGGCTTGTTTTTTTCACCTCCATTTGCTGCTAAATTTTAAAGTGGATTCCCGAATAGGAAAAGGGCAATACGCCGAGATATTAAATAAGTGAGGACGACTCCGGAGCCAAGAGATAGATACACTCCAGTCAGAAAGCCCATACACCATCATCCTAGATAGAGATAGGTATCTGGGACAGGATATAGTCATACGCCTATCACGTACTCCCGCCCCATTGCTTACTGTGGAAGTCCCCAGTTGCGTTACTCGGATTCCGGCGATTTTCTTCCATTTGCTTCTACGCATAAGGGAATATTCGCAAATGGCGTACACGTCAACTTGATCACCCGAGACCCTGGACAGAGAAGGACCCTGAGCACACGATGCCACGCAGATTTGCTAAGCGTAAATTCTCGACCAGGGCAGGCAGGGATGGCTATGGGCAAGAACCGGGGCCCCTGTGCCGGGCCCCGCGGGCAACCAGGTGGGCTCTTTCAATTCTTTAGCGCACCTAAGCCTATACCTCAGCCAAGGTGAACTCAATTGTTGGGGCTCATCCCACGATTCAATTCAAAGTTGATTCAATACACGTAAGGTCTCAAGCCCACCTGCAGGTATACAGTACTTACTTACTTACACGCACGGAACCGGGCATTGTTGCTGTTCATCATCAAAGTAGTACTTTCCCGATGCCGTTCAAAGGAAGTGAGAAAAACAAAGAGACAACATGTAATCAGTTGAATCCGAATGGGGGTATTCTCCATCTGTATCCAGGGCGTAATTCCCGTGCGAGGTTGTCCGGCGCACATCCCCCACCGCATGTCCGACGGGTCCGCGGGTGCGCCCTGGCAAAATACAGTAGATATTTTGGTATCTTAACACTTCACCTGCTGGCAGAATTCTCATCATGTATGGCCCAAATCAGCCCCCGTAAGCAAGGAAGCAATCGAAGGGTGATACCATGCTGCCGTAAAAATAGGAACCTTGACCCGAGGATCTTCGGTAACACCAGCCTGAAAATGCCGCACAAGTGAATGGCCAGATCCAGCACGCATCCTTCGGGCTCCGTCGAACGAGAGAGATCCTGTGTAGTGGCTTCGGTGTCATCTGCTATGTAAGTTTCGACGCCCAGGGCAGATTCTTGACGAACAAGCAGAAATCTGGAATTCGGACTCCGAGCCCGAGGGCCCCCATTGGTCCTTATCAGCCAGGACCCAGAGTTATGTAATTATGCCATCCGTTCGTTCGTCGGAGGCTTGGTATTCGGGGGTTTGTAGGTGAACGGCAAAATGTGCGACCCGGCTGACGAGGTGGTGGGTGTGAGAAATTGGATCAAAAGAGCAGAACGCAATGCACATTGCTAGGTTATATTTATACCTAGCATAGGAGGTAGGCCAGCAATAATTCCGAGTGGTTCTTGCCCATTGCGGCTGCTGCCGCAATGACGAGCGTGAGCTAGCCCTTGGCATCGTACGATTTTTCCCCAGACTTACCAGATACCTGGGACCAACCAACACGCCCGCTCCTAACGCACATGTCAGGGCAGACGCTACGTACCTCTTTCTATCTAACTTACCTATATAGTCTCTCTGAGCGTGCCTCACAATTGATCATATATGTGAGGTCATAGTACAGGAAAGTCACGCACATGACGTGGTTCAGAGCATGTGTTTATTTGTAACACACAATGTTGCGCGAAGCGAACCTAGTGATTATTTCCCAAGTCTAGAATGCCCTCTATGGGTCTAATCGGGTCCATATAGAGAGATTTAGCCAGTGGATTCGTCCTATCTTAATTGAAGACAGCATATTGTAATTGAGTAAGACTCAAAATCTACTGCGAGATCCAGTGACTATGTAATGTAATCCCAATCCTGAGAGATCCGCACCATCACCATCAAACCATTTGGTCTTGGCTTTGAGTCTGACGACTGATTAATTATGTTTAACAAATTGAACTAGGTGAGGAAGGGAAGTCTGTAATCTGCAATATTAGAGCCGTGAGATGAGCATGGCGAGCAAGGATGGTGAGCTGTATGTGCTCAAGTCGTCATAATGAGTACAGGGATAACTTGGAATCCTGCAGCTCTCACCAATCTCTGAGACCGCAGTGATTGACATAGCATCCACCGTAAGGGGCAAGCCATATACACTGTCAAAACCACTGCTCTTAAGAATCTAGAGAATCGCGGCGTCCTCTCATTATATGTATGTTCTCAGAACGGCCAGCGATTGAAAGGCCTTTTAAAAGCACCATGACACCTCGCTGTGAATTTGAAATATTAAGGACTCATCTCATGTACGAGCTTATCTTCAAACGCAAAGAGAGGAGTTTGACGTTCGTCAACCAGATCTCATCTTCATCTAAGCAAAATAAAGCTACGCTGTAGTGTCACGAGTCTCCAAAATGCTATTCATGGATTGACAATGACGGCGATATTCGCATTCTTGCCTGTACAAAAGAGACTATGTATGTGCCGCTGTTTCGGCTGGTATTACTTTAGGTTGGCCAGGTTACTTCCTCCCTTTCCCCAGCCCACCTTTTCCCTTCCCTCCCAACAATATGACAAGGGAACTATTATGTACAATCCAAAACCAGATTTTGCGCTGGCCAAGCCAATCTACAATTGTCAATAAAGAGGGAAGGGAGGGTTTGGATATCGTTTTCTCCTACTTGAGACGAACAGTCCCCTCCTCTCAACAGCACCTTGGATTCTGTCTTCGCTTCCGAAGAAAATAAATAAAAAAGGTAAAAAAGAATGGGATATTATGCTTCGTGAACAAAGAAAGATCAAAAATCCGTTCCAACCGCGAGAGATGATCCGCCATAACACCGATGAGTCCGGTGTCCACGAGAAGAGAACACGGAATAGGTACGCAAGTCCGAATGATATATGCCAGCCGTTTCGTAACCTCGTAACGCCGTTAGCGCCCCACCGATCTAGACCGGATATCTTTTCCCAAATGCGAGCAGAAACGCCTATCTGAATGGGCAACCCGGTGTAGATGATGAGAGCTGTGTAATATGGAGGAGAAGAGAATTATCAAAAAGAGCAGAGGGACACAATCTAGTATGTCTCTCCCAGGTCGCTCAGCTTCCTCGACCTGCCACCATCGTTGGCTGTACTTCCGCTTATTCTCCGGCTGGGCCCGCTTTGCCGTCGAGGAATCCCGCTAGGACCTGGAATCCCACTGGCAGCTCCATCCGTGTCATATTTACTATAGGTCCCGCGACGGCTGGGTGTACGCTCATCCATCTCGTCAAATTCAATATGGCTTATGCTTTGAGAATGTCCGTGCAAGCTGCCGCTCATGGAACTCCTTGGACGTAAACCCATCGGTGTTCTGGCGCCAACCATACTCGTCCGGGATAAGGGACGCGCAATCCCACTACGACTCGGGGGTCTTTCGGGTCCGGCATAGCCCGATACACTAGCTCGACTACTCGGACGCGAAATACCCATCGCTGATCCCTCAGGTTCGTAACCATTCGACCGGTTTGGCAGGGGACCAAAGGACAGCCGTGCCACACCCGATGCACTAAGTCGACTGGTATGTTTACCTACTCCGGCGTTGTTTGTGGAGTGTATTGGAGTCTCTTCTGTTATGGATGATGCGACAGAGCCTATCGTGCGCTTGCGTGATCGCATGGTAACCGTCGAGGGCATTTGAGGAATGGCGCCGCCCTGCAGAGACGACCTGGGCGAAGCGCGTGGTGGCGTGTGGATAGGGGCTGGTAGTTTTGATCTTGCCGACTGGACGCGAGCCTCGAGACGCTGCATCTGGGCAGTAAGGGAGCGGATATGTGTAAGAGATGTGGAAGGTGCCATTCTATGAGAAGTGGCGCGGTTGGTGGTTGTGCGTGTTGGTGCAGGTGTGCGTGTAGCAGTAACAGAGCGCATACCGGGTTGACGAGCGCTAGACGGCATGAGACTCCTGGGCTTCGGCGTAGTGCTACGGTCCGCTGAAGAAGGAATACGAGACTTCATTTGCGCCGGCGTCTTGAGCCTCGAAGAAGGTCGAGGTAGAGTTGCGGAGGCGTCTGACATGGGTGGTGAGGGCGGTTCATTCAATGCTGGCGGAAGTTTGCCAACGGGCGGGAGAGAGAGTTCGTTGGGAGGTGTGCTAATCATAGGCGAACTTGCTGTGGATCGTGGAGAGTCTTCGTATATGTCCGAATCAAGAATAGAAATGTCGGTAGAAATAACGGAGAGATGGCGGTTCTCGGCCTTCTTGATCTTGTCTTGCATGATTTCGGCTTCGATCTTGAGATCCGAAAGTTCCTCTCGCAACCGCTGGGCCTCGATGCGCAGCGTCTCTCGCTCTTGCTCCCCTATTTTGATCTCTTCTTCCATCATGACGGTCCGTTCGATAGCCACATTGTACTTGGACTCCATGTCCTCCAGTGATGAGGTAGTATTCCTAGCTTGGCGCTCGAAATCATCGTTGGCAACTTCGATATCCCGCAGCTTCAGATGTAAGCTCCGGTTCGCGTCTCGGAGAGTAGTAATCTCCTTCTCCAGCGTATTCTGAGCGGCGTTCGCCTCGGCCTTTGCCTTTTTGCATTTCTCCTGAGGGTTTGTGAGCACATGGTAGTGAGCGCTATAGAGGCGATTTGCCCGACAAACATACCTTCCACTCGTCGACCTCGAACTGCACACTTTCCACCTTCTGTTCTAACGCGCGTTGTCGCTTATCAGCAGCATCTAGGTCCTTTTCGAGTTCGGCTTCCAGCTCATGACTCGACTCCCGAAACTCGGAAAGCTCGTCGCAAAGCTGTTCATACTGCCTTTTGTACCAGGAGAGGGACTCTTGCGCGGTGGCGTGCTCGTTTGGAGGCGATGACGGCGGTTCGGCCATGGCTGCTTATTGTTTTTGTTTTTTGTTTTTAGGGGGTTATGGTTTATGTGCACGCAACTGGATGGTTCCCCTTTAGGCCGTGATTTAGTATCGCATTAGTGCGCGATTTGGCGGAGAGGGTGGTTGAGAATTATGAATGCCCGCTGAGAGCAGAATACGTAGAATCAAGGAAATTCGAGGAAGAGAGTGGCGTTTGATAGAATGAGTTGTTTAAAGAGCGAAAGAGCGAATAATGTCTTGTCAACGCCTACAAATAGAGACGGGCGCACATGGTCTGTTCTTTGGAGGGTGTAATGCCTGGGGATGGCCTTTGGTTTCCTCTGATCGTCCAACCCGTAGTCGATGTTGCTATTGTTGTTTAGGCGTGAATGTGCTCGTGTCGCAAAGGAGATAAGTATTGGCCGGATGAATGCTTTGGTATCGTTAAAATGGCCGTCTTGTTGTCGTCGTCGCGTTATCTATTTTGTCGGTTCTCGTGTCGTTTGGACTTACCTTTGGTTGTCAGGGCCGTGCTGTTTGGTTAGTCGAACGTTGTTGGGCGGAGATGGCGATGATGTTGACGGAGGAAGACGGACCACGCACCCGCCGCCGCTGGAGACAGTGACTCCTGCTTTTGTTGTCTCGGCCCTGTCAACAACCCCCCCAACCACGGCCCCATTCATGCGCTGTCTCCCCTGGGATGGTCTGAGCGCTAGTCTTTATCCGGCTAGCTCTATGTTCTAGGCATGTGGTGCGCTACCATGACAACCTTCCATGAAGAAAATGGGCCAATTAGATTGCTCCCGCTGCGCTGCGTGAGCACCCAAATCTGCAGCGGTTTGTTACAGAAGTGCGTGCACTCCACTCCCCTCCAACCTTCAGGCTTACAGACAGGTCATCCACCATTCAAAAGACCGGAATCGGGATGCAATTGCTGCATTCGGACTGCCATCTAGATTTCTAAGGGCACTCATTCAGTGTTAGAAGTCGCAGCGGCAGGCGATGTATTTTGATCGAGCTTCATATCCGTACTCCGTGCATCAAATTCATTCAAACGCCAGCCACACTAACCTCTAGGGCTGTCTCACCGCCTTATACATACCTACAATCAGCTTTATTGTCAGTTACTCGTCTACTCTGTGATTCATACCCAAAACATAAACAGACACATGGCAAGAGGTTACGAGCAAATCATCTAATAGGCTTATCAGTTTCTACCCAACAAGTCTGTGTCGGTGCTCGTAGATACCCGTGTGCAATTTCGAGCTACTGGCTGCTGTCTACAGTATACCCAAAATCCATATTTAGGATATAAAAGTATATTTTATAGCATGCATGAATGTGCCAGTGAAGCTTGAAACGGCTTCAATTAGCCATATTGTGGGGTATCTTCAATGCTGTCTCGGCACTGCCCGTAATTATGGGATGAAAAACCCGATCCTTTGCACCTCTATGCGCAATGGCAGCTTAATTCACGTTACCCTCGGATGATACACCCTGTCTTCATATGCAACCACTTTAAGCTCCTTTAAACAAGGGTAGAGGGATCATCACCTGATTATATTAACTACACTCAGTATCATCACGCTCTGAGAGGGTTCTTAGGGATTTGTGAGTCTGTAATATTTTCGCTTCTGGCAGATTCGAGAACAAATGCTGCACCACTACATTGATCGTTGTGTGACGACGTTCCTCAACGAGCGCCGGTTCTTTGTCTTAGACTTAAACGGTGCAGCACGCTCGTCACGAAACCTAGCTAATCTACTTGTTTGGATTACACAAAAATCTGTTATAACATACGCTCAATTGCTTTAAAACAAATAGCTACCTTCATACCATATACCATAGCCCGCTGCCCGCTGCCCGGATCAGACCGGGTTCCGATCCGAAACATCATGCAGGTAACCCCTCCAGCGACGCAAATCGCCCATCATCAGGCCATTCGATACGTGTCAAACAACTTGGCTCTATGACAGCAATGAAACCACGTACTATCTCCCATAGGATGTAGAAACGCGGGGTCCAGTCCGTTCCCCCACCTCATCTCCGTACCAACTTCAGTAACCTCAAACGACGAGACATATTCTAATAAAGATAAAAGTAAAAGGTGGATTAGCGAATCGTTTATACGAGTGAGAAGTACTTCCATTTTGCCTCACTCTAACATCTGTTCAAGGGTCACCATACTGGTTTGATAGACTCATACACGGCCAACAGAAACAACTAATCATTTGATCCAGGGGCACACAATCCGTGTTACGCATGACTTCCGCAGGACAACGAACAGGATGCATATAGCTAGCAGTTGCCCATGAAGATTCCTTAGACCCCTTCACGCGATAGTGATAAGTCAACTCCCCGATAGGCTCCTGGCAGCAAAGTCTCAGATCTTTACCTACCCACTGGTTTTAGAACCAACCAAAACTACACAAGCAGATTTTGTGGCAAGATAAACCGTCATTATTTCTAAACACTTGAGCTAGCCTCTAGCAGATCAGTGGTTAAGCTAAGAATGACCAGCAGTTTCTTATCTCTCCCACCCTCTCAACCTTTTCAAAGTTCAGCAATTTGTCAGAGCTCTTTGTTCTTCCATCTTACATTCACTCGCCTATGTGTGATGTCTGGGCTGGTATAAGACGTCGCGGAACCGAATTAGACCATCGCACTATGAAAAGACAAAACGTAGTCAGGCCGAGCGCTTGACCATCTGCAGTTGATATACGTACCATAACATAGTGTCAGACTCTCGCGATACTAACAGCTGCATATCGCTTCCCTAGAGTAACAGAACAAATAAAGCATTTTTTACATAGATCTCTAGCCTGTAGATGTAATAGTTAGTGCCAGGGAACTAGTTCACGGCTACCCAGTGGTGTAGAGCTAGTAAATTCTGGGTATATAAGTGACTGAGTCCCCCCTTAGATTTGGGAAGTTCAGGAATCAATTGGTCACTCTATTGAGCCCTAACTACCCCCCTGGCTGCAAGCAGGTCTCCTACTCACTCTGGGCATTATACCTCTGACAGTTAGGGCTCCTTGTGCGACAACAAGTATTCAAGACTTACCCCTATTTTGCCATCAGTATCTAGAGGTCGTGACACATAGACACTTAGATACAATTAAACGTTACTAAGTGCTAGCTTCCAATATTACCCCATCGTAGCATGGCCCTCACGAACAAGAAGCTCTATTAGGTTTTTCATTCATAAGCTGTAATGGTCTTGTAACATAAACATAGCTATAGTTGGTAGTCATATAGCACGTTCGGGTATCAAACTTGAACAGGCAAAATATGTGTCCAGTTTTCCCATCTCTAATGGAGAGATAGTGGAGAGACTGTAAAACTGACCTCATCATGAGGCCCCATAGATAAATAAATGCCCAAATTGAGATATGTTTTGAGCACTTACTGTCACGGTCTACACCTCTGGTGGATCTAGTAATGACTTATTGTTATTGCACAGAGAAGGAAAAGTTCTATCTATAAAGCAGAGGTTTCCTAGCTAGTGTATATAGGCGCGGGTTGAGGGCCCGTGCCTCTTTACCCCTGACTTCCCGAGGGTATTCCGTAGCGTTCCGTGACACTTGATACCCTAGGAGTGTTACAATATCTTCGTAGACAAGCTTAATCGTCACAAATTACTCTTCATACTACAATATACTGCTAAGCTACGTTCTCCTATCATCTCTACTCAAGGTATTGTATTACACCTTCTAAACATGAACCAATCGTCTATAAGGGATTTATATGAAAGCTTATGATTCTTGTCTTCATACAACTATTCAGTAAAAGCGTAATAAGTATTGCTTCGACTGGCTTCTTGGCTCATAATGTATTATGCTCTTAGAGACTAGTTTCCCTATAAGTTGTTAAGCCTCATTTTTATTCTTGAACTTCCATCCAGAACCGCGATTTGAATGTAACGGTCCCGTCGTAAAACATTGTTACAGACCACATTACCAAAATTGCAACATTGTCAAGTCAATCTCTTGACTGTCTGCAATCATCATATGCCCACAGTTAGGGCTGTGAGATTTTTAATAACGAATCAGAGAATCGGGAGGATTATTGGAGAAGATTCCCCATGCCTCATTCAGTTCTGCTTGTGTAGTATTTTAGACATATTTCTAATTATTGTGTTTACATATTGTTACGGTACATATACAATAGCTGCAGACGGTCAAGTCACTGGACATAGCAGTGTTCTTTTACTAATGTCATGACTTGGTGCTGCACTTCTGTCCCATCACACGGTTTTCATTTTCATTTATTTACTTCTAAATACAAGCCAAAATACTCAGCGACATTACCTCTCACAATTTGTATTATATGTAGCAAGGCAGACGCATACCAATGGCTTAAGTTCTCTAAGCATAGCCACGACCTTCATAATATAATTAGTACAATATGGCATCTACACCATTGGATCATTATCGTATATCATTATTGTCCTAAGGAGGTTCTGTATTATCGTTACACATCTACCACCGTTGTGGGCGACGCAACGATGGCATCACTTTTGCACCAGTTATATAAGTGTAAGATGATTCTCGCAACAGTAACCCAAGAGGCTTCCAAATATAACCAACAGCTACAAGCGATAAGACGTATTTTGTAACTCACGGTTCGGGCAACGAGGTGAAGACTGTTGGTTGCCTTGGACAGTCCGCCTCCGGTTGATAAATGATGATTTTCATCCTATTGTGGACAGACAGAAGTCCATTGAACTCGATATTGGACGATATATCGTCTTACTCTTGAATAATACGTTGCTTAGTAATCATACACTATCTTAAAATCTTAACACAAGCGTTCCAGCTCATTGGGCCCCCTTTCAACCTCTGAACCAGAGTCGCAGTGTTCTAATCAACTTATGAAGTGAACTTGATAGCGATGATAAGAAAACCCAGCCAAACTTTCAGCAAATCACCGTCCTCATTTCAAGCGGCAAAATATCAACCTGCTGCTGGCAGACTCGCAAGCAGTTCCCTGATGAGTTAAGATCAACAATTTATCGTTTATCTGACCTGATATTTCTAGAGCATAGAAAATTCCAAGGCCGATAGTAGCCTGCTCATGTACAGTGTGGGAATTCATAGTCTCAAGACAAAATTCCAAGATTTGAGCCATAGACGCGAGCTTGCTAGATAGCATGTGCTGACATTGTTGGCTGTAACTGTTGCTATCATTTGGAAGACTTGGACGAGGAACTTGCTTCTCATTTCGACACCCAACAACAATTGATTTTATTGGAGATTATAC
Organism: Xylaria scruposa; assembly: GCA_022385635.1. Classification (NCBI taxonomy): domain Eukaryota; kingdom Fungi; phylum Ascomycota; class Sordariomycetes; order Xylariales; family Xylariaceae; genus Xylaria; species Xylaria scruposa. The sequence continues at coordinate 90,708 of MU280199.1, forward strand.
GGCTCGAGATCTGCTCGACCAACGCATGCCTACCCACCCATGCATATTGCGCCCTCCCTCACTGCCATTTCTTGGTAGTACATGTACAAACAGTTTGTGAGTCTGACAAAAGTTGTCGTATTCCATGGCGTGTCTGTAAAAGAAATAAGAAAATTCTCGTGTGGTGTTTCAGCTCGACGATTCCTACGGATAGTCCTCAACTTCCGCGGCATCCCCGGTCATCTCATGCTTGGATTGATAGTGATATATCGTCTATCATAAAACAATCTCTTGTCATCGAGGCGCAACCTCGTTTCATGACCTGAGGTGTGCCCGCGGGATGAAAATCTCACCATTGCGGTGATTTAGTGACGCTAGACGATACATCGCTGCATCTAAACAAGAAGCCTCGCTGACATTGCGGCACGGAAATTCTCGCTCCCGCGCCTTGAGAAGGTTCGATATCATGGCGTTGCCACCAGTGTTGTATGTTTTAGTAGAATTGATCACAAAAAATTTCACCGCTCGGACGGCGAGTACGTCGATCATTACGACGTCGTTAAGATACGCTCATCACATATTGACACAAAACCAAGCATCTAGAATCTCTCACTTCCCGCCTCACTTTCGAGATTCGTTGGATTGCGGATGTCAGATATCCCGCTTGGTGGTAACTAGGGTGAGCTTTAAGGGTGCGCCCGCTCGCCTATCTCTACCTACCCTGAAAAACATACCCTGAACAGGCATAAGTACGCGCCCCTGATCCCAGGAGATATGATAACGCGACCCAGCACATTGGGTACGGCAACCCAAGACGGCTAGGCGGTGCAGTAGCGCACGCCTCGTTGGGTGTTTGACAGGGTGCGATCCCTATCGTCAAGGGTGTTTCTTAATATATGGGATTATGCTCTGATGCTAGAATCGTTCTAGCCTGGTATTTAACCCAACTTTGAACGTGGACAGGTATTGTAGAAGTGCCAACATACAATGTGGCGTATGATGCAAGTAAATTATTGCTTATACGTAAAGCACGCAAGGGGTCTGCACAGTCCCCCTGTAGATAGCTAGTATCGTGCGCCACAACCACAACTGGATCTCGAATTCGGATGGCAGCACGGGATTTCCTAGCGCGAAGCGCCAACCCCAGATGCAGCAAATGTCCTGCAGATCAGCGAATGCAACTATGGGAATGGCACATGGGAAATTGAACCGTTGATCGGTTTCTATCAAATCCAATTCTGCTGGACTCTATTCGCGCCCGTAGCGAACACGATATTGGGAAATGAAATCTGGATACGGACTCGCAGAATTTGCCGTGTTGGGGAAAAAGGGCGAACCCATCAGCAGTCCAAAGTCGTGTCATGTGCTCGCTCCACCATGTACTGATTATCACGGGACGCTCCAACCGGAAATGTAAGCGTTTGGTTGGAAGCTTGAAAGGAAGGAGCTCTGCTCTCTGTTCAAGGTTTGGTTGGTTAAAACGCCCCTTTTCTTTTTGTAATCAGCCCTGTGGCTTGGGTGGAAGCCTCTTCTGCGTGACTGGAGTACTTGATTCGTCGTCGAGGAAGAGGGCATAGTATTATAAGGGTCCCTCTTTCTGCATGATTATCTGCACGATCTGCATATCATGACAACAATGCTGGAGATCGGCAAATTAGATCGCCAGGCGGGTAAGTTCATGTGATGATAGTCCACCTATCCAGTCCCTTGGGTTCACGTGTGAGGCCATGGCGCCGCGAGATAATCAGATCTCGTACCCCAGCACGCTCTGCTTCGGCTCTATATATGCACAAAGGGCGATCCCACAAGCCTAGACTAATCTAATTATAATCAGCAGGCGCTTGGTATAGGTTAACTGAAGCAAACTCGTTGCGCGTTCTGTATAGTTGTGGTCTTATCACGACTGGGATTGCGCGGCTCAGCGCCGCGACGACGCGGAATGATCTCAGTAATTGTCTGTAAGATTTGCAACATGCAGACGACCCGGGGGAGCCGATCTCGTTCCAGACAGTGCAGACAAACCTAAGACGTAATTGTTTTTAGAACTTCCGTGTAAGTAAATAATTAATTTGCTGACGAGCGTTCACGGACCACATTTCTCCAATTGTGGGTAAAGCAACGCCATTCAGAATAGAGCAAGGACATATTAGCCGTTATTGGCGCTTTCCCCATGATGTTGACTAATGGTGAGACACGCGTAAGGTGATACATGCTTGAAGCCTTATCGTAAAATTGTTCAGCTGGGTGACAAACTCTCTGCTCGCATTCTCGGGAAGTGACGTAGCTGGGAATCGTTTAAGTATCATTAGACTTAAGGTAAGTAGCACAAATGGTTGGTCTAATACTGGGCCTAAAAAAGAACCTGAGGTCCAATCTAGCAGTATAAAACCCAACCCATTTTTCTATACGAATTTTGATAAAGTAAAAAGAAAATCTTCAGGTTGCAGACTGCGTCCCCGACCGACAAATCCATGAACCTATTGGTCGTTTGTAATAGCTGCAACGACGAGTCCATCACACTTCCTTATTTCTTTTTCTTATAGGACTCTAAGCCTCGCCTGTTGCTGTTCTTCGATCTGGCCCCCATTCCTCCCTTCTGCGGGGCTCATGGGATAGCGAAACCAGCTTGGGCCAATCTATCCAACAATCTCGCCTCAGAGCTTGCTAGACGTAGATAAGTATTAGTAATGATAAGAAGGTTTCATATTGATACGTGGGGAAAGCTTACACGGTCGTTCTGCAGCAACTGACGAAGTGCGAACTCGAATATTCCGTGTGGCAACTGCGCCTGCGTGATATGTGGTGGGAGGCATGCAGCTATAGTCCATCTGGTAGGCGTTGACCTGAAGCGTATATGTCCCGGACTTGTTGATGACGAGGTCGGGAAAGACGGCGTAGTCCTTGGAGGATCGACTGCTTCCCGCAGCATTATCCAGTAGCTGCGGAGATGTTGACAGCGTGCCTTGGATGAGGTCACCCGATTCGACGATCTGTCCGTGGGAGTCTATGAGCACAACTTGGAAGAAAGTATACTGGTTGCTGCGACAGGAAACCACTAGCGGAGGATGGAGAACTGTCCGTCTTTGGACTTGTGCGGGTGGCTCGACTGCAATGGAGACCATATTGGCGGCGTTTGGGACGGCTCAGCGGTTGAATAAGGGGAACAGCTCTGTTGATGGTGTGTAGTCTCAGTTCAATCGAACCGAATTTATGATAGAGGCATTGCCTGATTTATAGGCGTGAGCTCAAGTTACCCTCATGGCAACGTTCGAGTTGCCCTCAAGTTCCTCGAGTGACGAGGATGGAGGGGGGTGGTGACTAGAATGGGCTCATGGATAGGATAGGCCTAAGACGACGAGGATGAGTACCGTCGAATCACGCCGAAGGGTGTCGGTGGAGAATGAGGTCGTCCCTTGAGCAGCCTCCATGAACCCTTAGAAGGCGTGGGGTGTCTAATAACACATCTCAGCCTGCCTCCAGGAACAGAATCTAGTAGGAGAACACGGAGATTTCGGCGGAAGTGTGAAGATTTCCCGCGTGGCAGGAAGTGCGGTGACTCCAGCTCAACAGGGTTAACCACATTCCAACGCTATACCCAATGTTGTCTGTCGAGCATAATTGCTGTGTATGCACAGCGGCGCTGCATTTTTCTTTTTTCTGAGTGTCACTCTGTTGGATCCCGTGTGTCATGGATTCTAGTTGCCAGCAAGATATGCTCAGCTTGTTTGACAAGGCTAAGATCTTGATCGCTCAGCATCGAAGACGGGTGAGGCTGCTCCATGACACGGCTTTCATCGTGGCGTTTATCGCTACCTAGGCCGATTAGCCTCCGGCGCGCCACAAGGGTTGCTCCATGTATAAATACATACACTAGTCTAGAGCGACGGGGTAGGGTGGTCTGAAAGGCGCTATTTTGATATCGGAAATGGCGAGTTTCGCGTCTTCGGCGCCAACTGCCGGACCCGTGCCCCTAAGCTATGTGAAGCTCCATTGCTCTGGAACTAATACCAGTTCCACAGTACACTCTATCCGTTCATGACATCAGCGGGTCAATTCAATATAAAATACACTAGATCTGGCTGTAGAGCACTTTGGAGTGTTCTCCATGTCTCAACTAACTATGTTCAGTAATCAAATTGAGAGCCTGCCATCATGCAGGGGACTAAATGTAAGACATGAGTTAGGGTTTCGGTGCCGCAAGGCGCTACTAATTGATACTTTAATGTATCTAACTTTCAACGAATCCCTAGCTAGAAACCGTCCCGCTACTACTTCGGGAGATTCTCAAAGGATAACCTGAGATCAACGAGGACACAGATATCTCATACCTGATTCGTCATCGGAAAACGTCCAGGCGAAGGGATACCGAGTCTCCGGGACCAAACCGGCATGCAATGTGAACAAGGATACTATAAAACAGTAAGACTCCTGTCACACGCATATCAATCTTGTCATAATATCTGTGTAGGATGTTTAGTGATTTTATTATTAGGTCACTGAAGGCGAAAAAAGAAACTGAAAAATCATTATGAGACTCGAATCCAGTAGATAATAGCCACTATGCTTTACTTTACTACCCGGCTACCATCTATCGAGATACCGAGACAGTCTGCAAAGTATGACAACGGAAACTGGGGCAGAGCAGAGTTAAGACCATACACATGCTTCCATATGCAGATGGTGCTTCATATGAAGTCAGGATCAGCGCATTATACCGAGGAGGTAATCTGGAAATGTTAGATGTCCTATGAGGAATACAATGAGGAATACAATATTCGATTTTAGAGTAATGGAGTCAAGGGTCATTTTTGTGCGGCTATTGAGACAACACCGACGGACTACTTTCCTTGGCTTGGCTAAGAGTAGGCAGCTAGTCGTTGAGCTACGGCTATTTATATGCTTTCCGCTTTGATTTTCAATTGACCCCATGGCCGTATTGACCGATGGCTTTACACGCTTGTGGATTGACTCCTTATCACGACCAATGGTCTGCATCTGATACTAACCGGAAATCTCGTGTAAGTACTTGGCTAGTTGCTTGGGTCTTTGGGTGTAAACTGGGTTTATTTTAGACTATCCAGTCCATCTCGGTCTTACAGTAAAGCGTGAGGAAGTGGTACTTAATGACCGAGTTGGCCCACAAGAGTGGCTGGCTTGTTAAATGGCCCTAAATTTGTCTCCTGTAGTTGCATAATCGGCAACATCTATTGATGTTGGTAAAGCTGACCTCGTCGCACAATATTTTACTAGGACTCAATATAACCGTGGCGCCGACGATCCATAAGCTATTTGCAGTAAGCAGTAGAAAATGCCGCTTATACTACTTGTAAACTATCCGAGAGATCGGAGACAAACCCGAAAGAGCATATGATCATGTGGGAGTTGAGACCTCACAAGCCTAACCGTAATAGCTGCGGGAATCTGATATGCCGGTTTCGAGCGCCTTTATTGATAATAACTTCGTCGTCTCTGACCTTTGTCTCCGCCGAAAAGGCCTATAGCCGGCCAGTATTGCGAGGGCTGTCTCATTCGCACACTGCTTTCGTGGTGGCACAGCCAACCGGGACCCGCCGGCTGCTGTCGAAACCGGAACCATACAGATTACTTTCGCAAATAGTAAGCCACTTGAAATCTGGGCTCTGAGAAGTGTCATTGGTTACCTAGATCCTACCCATAAGCAAACGGGCTCCAAGAGGTAGAACACCATCAAGCTGAAAACCCGGGGCTCATGCAAGAACCCCAAAACAATAAGTCGTTTGTTGTTTGCTAGAGCTATCTTATGTGGATCTTTTTTGACGGACATCGAGTTATGGTACCATACCATAGCTATATTGAGGTCCTCTAAGATATACGTCTTGCTCCCTGCCCCTTAGCGCAACTGCCGGAGCGCGTGTAAGAAGTGTTTGTGCTCAAGATATCCTATTTATGTTGTTTGACACTTGTTGATGTCACAAAGTGTGCTTGATTACTATATTGGCTGCTGGAAAGTTGTTCATCGTACTGTTGGTCTAATACAAACATCCAAAGTGGAAGCAGGGTTTGATAGGATGTGGGGGCTTGAGGTATCATGACCTATTGACAAGTGGCTTCGGCGTTATGGGGTGGTCTAACGATACCATAATTTGAACTGGACCAACACTTCAAGTTAAGGTGATCGCGAGATACTTCTGGGAATCTCGAAGACTCCAAATTCGGGTTCAGCGTCCCAATCTAGATACGGTGTTGTATAATTGGAACGGTAGCAAGCGCGTAGTAATGTACAGTGATTATCTCATTCCAGAATCTAGGATGCGGTCTAGTTCTTTGTTCCTCTCTGGTGAGCTTGTTGGGGCTGTAGGTATCAAAGAGACTTTTGTATAGCGCAAGTAGGTCGTGAGTGTGTGGTGTGGGGTGAATTTTGGTGAATTGCGGATGGTCGCCCCTGTCTCAATGGCCTCTCCGACAGCAACAGATGGCGAAGCTGACAGCATCTGCCCTCTCGTCTCATGCGGCCACTATCACGGAGTTCTCGTGCGCAACTGGACGCCATGCCAACTCTTCATCTCGTCACCGAGCACGGCGTTCACCATTCGTTGTTGCTTCAGCATGTTTGCGCCGCGGAACTTCTCCGAGGCGATCTCGATTCCATACATGGAGCCACAGCCACCCGAAATGTCTTGGACCACCAGCTCTGTCGGCGCAAACTCAGCAGTCAGCTTGTCCCAGATGGCCGACTCTGCATCGTTGAGGTAGTCGGGTTTCTCGGGTAGAGCGGCATCTGGCGGATTTGACGCAGTTGAGTATCGCATTGTACAGGGCGGTCTCGTCACTCGTGAAAGGGTCGCTGAGCGAAAGCTTCTCGATTGTGTCTGCAAGAGCAGTCTGTTGATATTGATAGGGCTGCATCGTGCAGCTGTAGATCCCTGCCGCAGCGTCGAGATGACGGTGCGCCGCCATTGAAGACGTAGCATTTCGTCGGGACAATGTAACCTATGCGAATAATTCCGAATATTGTGGACGTGGAGGGCGTGGTGAAATCATCGGATTCGGATCGGGTTACTGTGAGGATTTAGAAATGCGACTGATCGGCAACAAGGATTGTGAATTATACTCCGTACCTAAGGTCTAGTCTAGATCTTTTATGTTGAAGTTGTAGTGTACTTTTAGCCGTAGGCAGGTTAGGTAGTCCAGGGTCCGTCCCGATTGGATCATATACCTAAGCAGCCTTATATTGTCGTCTAATTGAATACTTTTAATAGGACGGAGGTTCTATCGGGGTTTAGCTATTTTTGAGCCAAAGGGGGCCAGGTGACTATCAGCACATACTTGTTCTGAGAAATTTTGCCGTTCATGAGAATGAGAATAAAGCATTTTAAATATGCTAATATGCGTCACATAATAGCATGGGCGAAGATCTTGACGGAGCTGTGAAAAACTCATCATAACCTGGCTTTCATCAACGTTAACTTAAAAGTAGTAAAGACTGAGTGCAAAGAGTACCCTTCGAGTTTATCTTCATGTTTATGTGAGGCTTCGCAGTTGGCATTCAAAGTGGATAATCAATGCAGCACGGGAAGAACACATGGCTTTACTGTTAGTCATTAAACATGTCTCATATTTGTAATATTATGTAAACATCCACCAAACCTCAGCCACCTGGTCTAGATAGGGCCTATTTAGTTCTACTATTTCCCGTAACGGATGGCGAACGGAGCCGACTCAGCGACGTCCCACTCTTTGGCCTTTTTGGCGTCACCGAATATGTGAAGAGCCTCGATGGAGAACTTGTATTCGCCAGCGGGCACATAAGAGCCATCTGCGAGGCGGCCGTCGAAGGCGGCGGGGTAGGCGTCACGAGAGGCGTATACGTATGGCGATTCGAAGATGTCACCTAAATTCTTGGTCTTATTGCCGTTGATCTGCAATAGCTTGATGCTGATGCTAGGTGATCCGAAGGCCATCAGCGCGACGGCGACGGGTAGAGTCACGTCGGCAGTAGGGTCCTTGGAGAGGACGAAAGACGAGTTACCAGTCACGGGACTCAGGTTAGGGTCGGTCGAGATAGCGAGGTAACCGGTGTCCAGGACTCGGGTCTTGTGCAAGCTTCCCACAACCCCGTTGTATGGAAGAGACAGGTTCTCGCCGTTGGTTCCGTTCAGGGTAATGTAGCCTGAGTAGACGGGAAGGCGAGTGCCATCCAGTTTGGGGGGTGTCACGGTCACGGAGACCTCGGCACTGGCCCCAGGACGCACGGTGATTGAAGAGCTGCTCAGTTTGATGCTGGCGTACTCGTCAGATACCTCCAATCCGGGGAATTGGTCAGGGTAAATGGAATCAGAGAAGGTATAGCCGGTAGCCGCGCCAACAGAGCCCAGCTTATAAGTCACCGCACTTTTACCCAGGTTCTTGACGGAGAATTTCAGGGTCTTTTCGAGATGGTCGGTGTCGTTGAAGGCGAGGTATGACTTGCTGAGTAAGGTGGTGGCGTAAGCAGCGTCGTAGGCCTGGACAAGACCGGCTCCCACTTGAGCCACAGCAGCCTTGACGTTAACGGCGCCACCGCCGGCGTTGTACAACCGTGGGTTCGCTGTAGAAGCGATGAGAGCCTCTAGGGTAGCAGGATCGAAGGTACCACGGACGTCGGCAATAAGGGCGTAGATACCGGCAACAAGAGGGCAGGCCATCGAGGTACCAGAGATGACTGCATAAGAACCTAGCGTTTGTGGATAAGTCGACAAGATGTTACCACCTGGTGAGGCTATCTGCGGCTTAACGTCCATTTCATAAGTCGGGTTCCACGTGGTGAAAGAACTGGCAGATCCGCCAGTGAGGGTGTTGTCAGCAGTAATTAGACTGCGTTATGTTAGCGACATAGCTCTCTAAGAGACGCGATTTTGCTTACGAGACTGGGGCGGTCTCCGGATCAACCATGTCGAGAACAACCTCGGAGCCAGCCTCAAGAGCCTTCACCCATGCTTCGCCTTGAGTGGCGGTAGTCTACAGTCCAAGTTAGTAACATATAGCGAACATCGAGAGCAGCGAGAATTACCATGCCGACAGCCTTGATAGCGGTAACCTCGGCCACCGAAGGGCCCAAAGCTCCAACCGGAACGTTGTTATAAAACATTACATATTTGGCGCCTGCGTTGGCAGCGTTGGTGGCTTTTTCAACAAAGGTGCAGGTGCCACGGCGGATGAGGACAATCTTGTCAGAGAGGTCTGGCGTGTCAGCTGGGTATGGGCTGCAGCCCGCAGCAGGATCCGTGATATCAAAGTTTGGAGTCCATAAGGGGAGCTTAACACCAGCCCAGCCAGATGGGTCGCCTACGACGTACCCGAAAGTCTCATTTCCAGCACTATCGATGCTGAAAAAGGAGTCGATCAGCAATATAGGTGTAACCCAGTTATCGATGGAAGCGACCGAGGTAACCCGCTTACCGTTCGACGCCGTGCTGGCGTAGAACAAACCCATTGCGCCCTCGTTGCCGGCAGATACGGTGCAGGGCACACCAGCGTCGACGATTCGAGACACCACAACGGCCCAGGGGTCTTCGCTCCAGCCGGAAGGGCCACCAATGGACGCGGTGATGATGTTGGAGCCATCCTCGAAGGCCTTGAGATATGCCTCAATCAGAACGTCGTTGGCAGCGCTTCCCGTGCAGCCAAATACTCGATACGCGCCGAGGGTGACACCGGGAGCAGCACCTGTGAACCCATACTCGTTTGCTTGAGCCGCAATAATACCACTGACGTGACTACCATGGCCAGCACATCCATCATATGGACTATATGCATATCAGCCATTGAATAATATTCAAATATCACTCAGTCTTCTTCAGAATTGACTTACTCTGCATCAGGAACAGGAGTGTTGAAGCCATCATAGTCGTCGCCGACAATGTCAGTGCCATAAGAGACCAGGCAACCGGGTCCAAAGCATCCTCCGAGTGCCGGGTGCGTGTAGTCAATACCAGTGTCAATGACAGCAATTTTGATGCCTTTGCCGATAACACCCTTGGCTCTGAGCTTGTTCACCTGTGTCATCAGATGAGGAGTGAAAGTGTCGTTGCTGGATTGTCTCTTGATAAGGGCATTAGCAACGCTCGCATCCTTGCTCTTGCCTGTCCAAACAACGTTGTCCTTGGGGAGGTCATAGATTCGGTTGGCCCAGACCCGCTTGACGCTTGCCAGGTCTGAGAGTGCCGCAGCCTCTTGTTCGGCGGTCTCGGTGTCGTGAAACTGAATTGATACGCCCTTGAAAATTGAGGAGTCGAACTTCACTATGGAATTGTAAGCCAATGACTATTCTCAGAATTTTACATTGTTTTTCTTTCTTTCTTGGGGTGCTAGATAAACCGAAAACAGATACATTCAAGCAGGGAAGAGGAACAGGCGATACTTACTGCGCGTCTGTGCCTTCGAGCCAATACTTTTGAAAAAGTCGGATGAATCCTATTTGAATCGTAAATACTCCGGCTAGCACAATAAGGAGTTGAATGGGTAACAATTTACCTGAGCGTCATCAAACTCAACTACGTAGCTACCAGTGAGGTGTTTCGCCTCTGCAAGCTTCTTGGCCTCGGACGAGAGGAAACCTCCCGCGCTGGCAAGCAGCGACAGCACAAAGCTGCTGCGAACCATGGTGATTCAACAAGCAGCCCGCCTACACGACAGGTCACAGCAAAGGTGTGAAGGGGGAGGGAGCAAAAGAAGGGGAACGAGCGCAGGCGGACTCGAGGAGCAAGGCGTGCCACCAATCCGTCGTTGGGAGAGGCGGGAGGGCCATGGTATTTTGTACTTGGAGCTCCATCCCGTCCAAGGGACCAGCACCGCGCAAACAACGCAACTGAAGCCCGGAATCACGCATCTCGCAAGGATTGGGTTGGGGACTCCCCATATGCATGCAGGCAAATGATAACCAGAACAGCTTCCATTGTGGTGTTAGAGCGCACGCGAGCAGGGTTATCTAGTGGGATCGCTAAGACACCCCACGATGCGAGCTTGGCAGGGGAAATCATTACCGTTCGTCGTTGCGCGGACAAAGAGGTTGTGCCAAGATGGATATCACGGGTCCGCGAATGGTGAGCTGGTTCTCAGGTGAGGTCCCGCCGACCCAAATAACTTATCTACATGCTTGCTGCAGGTACCTCACATTGCCTCCTCGTGAAAGCAGAAGAGCTTCGATGTCAATGCGGCCTAGTATGTATCTGATATATGATATTGTTGTGCAGGTACGAATCGTAAAGGCTTGGTACCTATTATATCTGGAGGTATAAGTTCTATCGATCGGAGATTATCAATGTCTTACAATGCAACTGAATGTTTTGACGGCAACCCCCCCATATTATCCTATCGTATAGATTAATACCGCCTAATTCCGTCGTAGTACCGTAACTCTTTGCAATTTAAGCGGCCAACACACCGTACCGTTCTGACGGCGTCTTCTTGATTTGCTCACATGCCTAACATGGTTTGGATATTCCATCTGGGGACTCACGCTTGGTCGAAGCCAAGATTCTAATTCTCAGCTAGCTGCCATTACACGGTGGAAAAGAGACGTGTTAAAAAGGGTTTAGTATGATTTCACCCACCTATGAGATTCGTTATTTGAAATGCGGCATTCTTGGTAAAAAGAAATCCCTACATAATTGCCGGCAGCATCCGACCGATAAGCCGTACGCTAGACAAGCCGTGCAGAGTGTCGAACGTTTAGATACAACCAGCATAGCAGTACGGCATACACGATGATGAATAATAAAGCTCGAGAGGTAAATGAATGAATTCCTCGATGTTCGTGTAATCGCTGTACTGCTCCTGCGAAAACTATAAATATGCTCACAAGAATTCGTATCTCTCTCAGCTCACGCGGCACAACAGTTCAGGGATGGGAGGTTCAATTGAAGACCTCCTTATTGCGGAAAGTATGCCAAGCGGCTCGGCTCGGTCAGCTCTTCTTATTCGACGATTTCCGCTTGTCTAACATCATCGAGTCAGGCATTTGGGTCTTGAAAGATAACCGTTTGGTAGGATCGCCACATTTCCAGACCTAGACTTCTAGACCGCCAGGATTTCTTGGCGCGCGCCCAGACTGGCATCTTTCTCCGTGACCTGTCATCGGGATGGATGGGGGAGCTTGACCTCCCAACCCTGGAAATGTATGTAGGGATGCATTGCATGGTAGTATACTGGAGTAGCCAACGCCTCGTGAAGTGGGCGCAAATCAGCAGCCGATATGGCATCCTTTTCTGATATCTCCTTCATACGCTTAGGTAGCTATAGGTGACTTAGTAGGACCAACGAAAAGTGCAATATACAAAAGAAACGGATTAAGACATTCGTCATACACTACATTGCATACTGCTGCCGTCACGGAAGATAATCAGACTATATAGGACATTTCTCTCCGTGTCCCACCGATTTCGGAGCTGTGGCGCGGCACGTTGCCGTATGCAATTCTGCAATACCCATGTGTAATATACACAACGTGCGCAGATGTAGTCTTAGGACATGTATGAAATAAATGCCCTGTAACCTATAGTGTCCAATAGTATTCGTATCAATTGAGTGACTTTCTCAGAAGCTTGCCAGCAATCTAGAGATTGACGAGGAGAATCATCTCGAGTTCGAGTTATAAAGTTCACGGCAAGCATACCGCCACGGAACATCCCGTAAACAGAAAGGTATGCGCTTGAGCTGATTTCTGTACTGTCCCGCTAACCTGCATGTTCGAAACCGTTTAAGCCGCATATTTATCGTTTGGCTAACTGAGGTGCTTTTTTATATCCACTCCTTGCGGGCGAAGCTGACTCGGGGCTTCACAGACCTTGAGAGAGCTGAAAAATCGAGCGCCAGATCTACGGCTCGGCCCGTAAGTAGCTCCAAACTCGAATTTTCAAATCGCTCATTAAGTTGGACAATAAGTATACATATATGGCTTATTCTTTTGTGTGAATGTTTATGGCGATCTATATTGAGCTAGAAATGGTTCAGGGGCGATGAGGTGTGCGTTGACCTAGACATGCATCAGGCTCATCTCCAACTACGGATATAAGGAACAGAAAAAGCTATTCGCGTTCTTTGACACGATGCTTTCGATTTACTGATTCACAGGAAATTCGAAGCTAACTACGTCGATAGACTCGAGTAGTTGGTCATCTTTGCTCATCCACCAGAATACAAATCGGAATACTCAATTAGTGTCAATAGTATCATGCAATGAAGAAATCCTTAGAAGATCACAGGCCCAAGACGCCTGGCATCCCACAAACTGATTGATTTTCCCACCTGCCGATTTGATGTCTTAGAAAGATGAAATGAGTCTAGCCTGTCTATCGCAGGTGCCAGACTTTTGATGCTTATGGGTATTCGCTGAAATACCAAATGTCCCGAGAGTCCCAATAACCTCCAACCAATGCGCCGAGAATTCTGGTGTCAGAACGTTCCTGTACTCTAGTACTACACCTGAGGTGCGGTGTATCCTAACGACTACTTAAAATGCAATAGTCTCATAAAGCCTGGTGAGCCAGGCTCGAATATACAGGGAACATTGATGCTCCTATCGCTCTCACGCTTGCGTCAGTTGCTTGCGGTATGAGTCCCAATCCACAATGCTAAGCGCCAGTTAACATGCTATTGTTTCAACTGCGACGACGCTGAGAATGGCAGGAAGACCGATTTAACAAAAGCCCGGGGTGAAGGTGAATGTATCCCATGATGCGATGAAGAGGGGTTTTTGTCCTTACCTCCAGACCCTGTCGATCTTGCCCTCTTCGAAGAAGTACACAGCGAACTCGTAGAACCGGACTAATTAACAGAGTTCATGAGCACATTTACCCTGTTTCCGACACCGAGCGTAACAAGGCAAACTCACCACTGCGACCGGTAGGCTCCACACCCGAAAGTTTACCGGTCGGTGTCCCGGTACACTTGAGTCGGACGGCGACACGTTGAGTTGTGTGATCCACGACTATCGTGTCGACGTTGAACTTGATGTCGGGGATGGCGGTAATTGCTTGCTGGATGAGGAGCCGATACTCGTCCCTCGAAAGGCGCTTGTTATTGTGAATAACGTGAGATTGGGCATACACCGGTAGCTTGCTCTGCATCGTTCGTCCATTGATGCATCCTATATAGTCCATATAGGTGCTCTCTAGAACCTGAGCCGATGCGTGTTGTCTTCCAGATTTAAAGTGGCCATTGCTGTAGGCGCTTATGAGGTCAGGTGTGAAGTCGTAGCCCGGCCAAGACAGCTGGCGTTCTACCTCCTGCTCGGGCGTGCCGGTTGTGATCATTCTCCATATTTTCCCATTTTTTATCCACACGATTGTTTGTTTCATAAACCGAACAATCTTTTCCGGGCGGTGTTTGGGCCTAAGTTCCACTACCGATGAAGCGGCTAGTCGTCCAGCGTCATTGTCGACGGTAAAGGAATCGGTGCTGAGCTTTATACGCCCATGGGATGTGCCCGTGACTTCGAACGCCTCCGGCGTGATTATTATATCGCCGTTGAAATTTAGCGGGAATGTTAGGACGTCAGGGAGGTCCTTCCATCGGTCCTGGTTGATGCACTGCACATAAGATCTGTATAGTGATTCGTTTGCAGCTATGTACGGCATCGTGGAGCGTTAAGTTCATAAGGAAGACCTGTTTAGATAGAAAGAAACAGAAGGGCTTAGGGGATATATAGAAAAAGCACTCATGTTTGTTTTGGTATCAAACTTTAGATACGTAGTTGCTGGGATAGGCTTCATACTATATGCACAAACCTGAGGTTTCCAGGTTGGCCCCGGATTCCACCTGCAAACCCCTGTAACCGAACCGAACCCCTCAATTTTTCTCCTTCATATTTACTTGTTTGCGCCTTTCCACCGTCTAAAAACTCTTTCAATAATCAACTGTTGGACATGTTCTAGACCAAAATTACAAGCATGTATTGCTGTAGCACGCATTTCGATTATTTTAAGAAGCAAAGCTATCTAAATAGCCTCATTCAAGAGAGCAACTCCTTTGCTACTTCAGGCTTCAACATAAAAGCGATTCCTTCTTTTCTCCATGTATCTGCTTCCACCCAGTTCCTTGTCGCGTTCAGTACCATATTCGCCGGTTTGGCGAGGTCGTACGCTGGCCACTGCGGAAGCGGATTCGTTTCAGTTGTATTCTTCGCCGAAACGTTGTTCGGATTAAGATGATGAACGAAGCTGACGTAGGCCTGCCCAATTGCTCTGGCTAACCTGGAGTGACTATCGTAGTCCGGACTGGGCCCAAGCAGACCAGATATGTTCTGGAAGCTGTAAGCCACGTTGACAAAGTGCTTAACACCGTCCCACTCATTCCCGTTCCACGGCCTCTGGTCAAAGCGGTAACTGTATACGGGCAGCCCGGCTGCTGTGTACAGTTCAGCCATGCGGCGTCGCCCAGATATCATAACCAGGTCTCCGCCAATCGCCACAGCACGCCTCCACATCAACCCCCGTGTTGGATGTCGAGTACAGTTAGTAATTGCATATGGAGGCTCGTCGCAAGGATCATCTGGGTAAAGTTCAAGAAGCCTCCTGACGGTCGGTGGAGTGAGCGCATAACTGCGCCAAGTGAAGATAGAGTTGAAGATATCCTCTTCAGTATTCAAAGTACCAGATATGGCGAATCCCTCATCGGTGTTGGCACCAATGAGAATTGGTACCTTCACGTATTTCCCTTGTTGCATCAGCTGGCTTGGGTACCCAGTCACTGTAACATTGAGAGTCAATAATCGCCATTGGAGAGTGATTTGTGACGGCTTCTAGAGTCCAGTTTCCTCCTCAAACTTTGCAGGGAAAAAAAAAAAAAAGGGAAAATGGCTCAGGGATTACTGACAGAAATCACCATCTAACAAGGGGTTCCAGACTACACTGGGATGCGCGGCAAAAAGTGTCGCTTCGTCAACTTCGCGTAGGCAGGCGAGTTGGTCCGCGGCATTCCAGCAACCCACGGTTCGGGTCAAATTCTCTACGGCAGCTGAGTACTAGAGTACTGTAAGCCAGTTGTTTTCATTTATGGTAGGGCACTGTAAGCGTGCAAATTGGGCTACAAAAGAAGATTCGAGATCATGCAAGGTATCACGTCAAAGAAATAGGCCCGAGAGCTTCTTACCCAAGTGAGGCTCTCGACTTGCGCGCCAGTCGGACCACCACTCTCGAGGATTGCGCCGCGAAAGAGATTGTCGTCCCGGCCGTCATACGCAAACAGGTGGTAGGCGATGCTTTGCGCTCCCGCGCTCTCGCCCCAAACGATCACCTTGTCCGCGTCGCCCCCGAATGCCGCAATGTTCTCCTGAATCCAGTGAAACGCTAATCGCTGGTCTAGAAGTCCTGCATTGCTGGATCCCTCGGCGAGTATCTGCGCTGTCTGGAGGAACCCCCACTGGCCTAGACGATAGTTCATACTGACCGCGATGACAGGCTGTCCCATCTCTTGACTGACATGGACAATGCCTGAGAGGTTATATTGCGGATCGGCACTGCTGCCCGCGTACAACCCACCCCCATAGACCCAGACTAGGACAGGCAGAGATTCTTTTGGATTCCCGGCTGGACGCACCACGTTTATTGTGAGGCAGTCCTCCGACAGCATAAAACTTTGGCCGTACTGCATGCAACTATACCCGTACTGGGTTGCTTTCCTTATCCCATCGAAGGATTCGTTCACGGGCAATGGTCGTCGGTACCGGAGCTGTCCCACGGGTGGCTGTGCATACGGCATACCTAAGAAAACATCTTGGTTCCAGCCCGGCAGATAGAGACCCTCGTATGTCCCATTAACCGTTTTGACTGTTGGCGCTTCTGAATGATCCAGGCGCAGAGATGACGCGGCTGCGAGTTTTGAAGATAGAACTGCTATCAACAGCAAAAGCCTCATCATGATGATACGTTCTAGACTAGACATTGTTTCACTCAAATGCTTCGAACAATCCCCTAGATGCACGTTGCTAGCTTAACGATATATAATTCAAATATAGATGTGGTAGCTGAAGTAGATTGCGTCTTCTGATTGGAGGAAGAATGGGGCGCCGGTACGAAATCTACACCGAGCTAACACCTGCGATGCAGACGAATCGGGGCAGCAAAGCACTTCTAGATGCCAACCCGGACTTTAAAATTTGGAGACTTTGAGAACCGAGGAAGTTGTCAATTGAACGAGACATTACAAACTAGACAAGGGCACGACAACTCGATTATTCATTACTGCTAACAGAAATAATAAAGGGTATCAGAAATTCGGCTTTCGTAGGGCTCGTCATGCCTTATTGGCTGGCCTCACACTTTGTGGGTTGTGAAATAAATCGTTGGGGTCATACGTGGTCTTGATGGATTCCAGCAACTTTAGATTCGGACCCCAGTACGACTGTTGAGGGTCTGTCAAGGATGGGTCGACGTAGCCGGGATAGGTTGTCAGCTTCTGTGGCATTGAGTTCTGTATAGTACCAATAAGACCGTTCATAAAGTCTCTAGTTTGCTGTGTGAGGACTGGTATGCCAATACCATATCCCTGACAAAACATAATTTTGTCTCGGTGTGAATAGGCGGTCGCATTCATGGGGATATCGCTGATAGCGCCTCCAGTAGCATCAAATATCAAAAACCACAAGAGCGTACCACGATCTGTGTTGTCGAGATAATCCATCACATTTGTTATCGTATCTTCTGAAAGAGTTTCGTCTTTAGTGAAAGCCAGGCTCCGAACGGTAAAGGCACTGTGGATATCCGAGAGGTAAAGTGCTGCATCTTCAGCCTGCTGAGCAATGGCAGCAAGCCAATCATCGATAACGATAGAAATTTTGCCGTTAGGGATTCGCTCTGGGATACCGGATGCGTCCCACTCGGCTTCTGTGCCATAGAATGTGGCAGTGATGATTGCTCCAAGTTCGTGGGCGACAAATTCGGTGCCAAATCTTCGGTCAAGATTTGGGTCAGAGACAAGATCCTGCCATTGTTTGAAGACGGGCACCATGTCGGCATGTTTTCCGAATGAGAGCGAGTAAGAATACTGGACCACACTGCCAGGCTCAGGGTGTGTCTTCATAACGAATTTGGTAATAATGCCAAACCCTGCGCCGGCTCCTTTCAACGCCTGTCTGATGTTAGCCTGGCACCTTAGAACTACCTAAATCAGCTTACGAAAAATAAGTCTTGATTCTCGGTTTCGCTAGCATGCTGGATAGACCCATCCGCAGTAACAACTTCAACTGCCACGACATGATCTAGACATGATCCCCACATGCGTGACGTTGGACCTAGTCCTCCCTATCAGGGTCTTGAGTTAGTATTGATATTCCAAGAGATAAAAGAGGACTCACGATAGTAGCATGCCCACCTATGCCAACACCGGGACAAGTGCCATGGGATATAGCTCTTTGCCCGTTATCATGTAGCCTTTGGGTGACATCGGCAAGCTTGGTGCCGCCACCTATTGTTGCTTGCCACGTCTTTGTATCGATAGAGAAATCTTGCATATTCAGCAGGTCGATTACTAGGGCCCCATCTTCACCACCCAAGCCTATGTTCTTGATTAGACCGCATGCAAATTATATATCAAGAGGCGATGGTCTCATACAGTAGTTGCTGGGAGCACATTAGTCAGTAGCTACCAAAAGCATCGTAGCCAGCGAAATGACCCTTACGCGTAGGAATGGCCACCCGACTTTGGCTGAACCTTGACATTGTTGGTTGCAGCGCATTTGACAAACCCAGATACGTCTTGGGCCGTTTGTGGACGAGTTACTGCTATCGGCGTGACAGGGAGATCGAGGTTATAACGGTTGACCCAAGATATTTGGTATAGCGGATTATCGGGATAAGCAACGCAGTCACTGCGGCCGTTGCACACGGCATCGAGACAGGCCGCTAAAGGGTTACTCGGCGACTGCCCCATATCGATGCTTTAGAAATGTATAACTGGCGTTGATAAGCCTCGTTTGTACTCGTAGGTTGATACTAGGAAGAGTTATGTAACAAGAGCGGCTCAAAACCTGTGCAGCTAAATATGGCAATGGGCAACGCATTCGCTGTTTATAATCGTTGACAAGGAACAGGCTGTGACACGAGGGAAGTAGGCCGTGACTGTAAAAAGGGAAGAGTGACCAGGTTTCTTATTGTGTAAGCCACCCTTCCAGTCTTATGGATCGTTACCCGAGCATTTAGGGAGGCGCATATGGGAACATAAGTTCCGGCAATTACACGGCGAAGGTGCCACATGAAGGCGCAGACTATGGCACTGTAAGGACAATCGTTCCCATAGGCGTGTAGGCAAGAACCAACACTTACTGCAGGCATGGCCGACTCCAACAAAACCCCTGATAAGTTCTTAAGTATAGGGTATGATTGATTCATTCATTGCCCTACGTCGTCTAGATACGAGTACGACTTGTCCAATAGGCGTGCACAACATGGTCACACACAGATCTACGACGCACGGATCCCCGGTCGATCATAAGCTTTGCAACCAAAATTTCTCCGTCCTCTCAAGCCATGGTATACATTCTTTGTGAGTGTCGTTGCTGTCTAGTGCTTTGGGCGTTCATGAGGCGCTCAGTAGTGAAAGTGCCACATAATGCCAGGCTGTACTCCGTACCTAAGTTTATCATCTTTGGCTGTGATGCCGTCGGGAAATTACGTCAGCCGTAACATTGAATATTTCGAGGGCGTACAGATGGACGCCATCGTTGTACGGGCACGGTACAGGTATATAATGCTGTGGTATTATCGACTAGGGCTAATCACATCCGATCTCCAACTTGGGGCTTCGTGGGGACACGCGGAATTTGCCAGGGCACTTTTAGGCCACTAATGCACGCCAAGGTGTCTTTCAGTTTCTGGGGTGCAGCATCGTGGCGTTAAGCTAACCCAATAAGCCGGCTGTTCAACCCCTGAAAGTCTTTGTCAATTGTTCTGAAAGTGGCTTCGCACACGGGTCATTCGTACAACGCCTCAGTAGTCGACCATCTACCTGGAGTATATTATGATAGCTTTGGGCTTCTCTGTGGCTTCGGGGCGTATATGATTATGCGAGGCAGAAGAAATATTCGAGGGTGTATGTTGTCTTATGACCAGAGTATGAAGCCACAGAGAATACGCGGCCTTTCTGATGTGTGACGCCACAGAATGAAAAGGTAGCACCTGTACGTGTGATTATGAATAATCAGGAGACCGACACGTGTGATGTGTGTTTTCTATAGAGGGTTAGGTGAGTTTAATGCAGATCATGTTTAACGTTAGAGCATACCTACCTACTTACCTTAACCATACAGGCAATCTACAGCCCTGTAGCCCATGTTTGTATCAGTCGTTAGCGTCCAATAGCCGGGGTACGATGGGTACGATGTGAGGCTCATCGTCAACTAACGTTCGTTGATAGGGTCTGAAACTACCCAGTGTCTTGCCGCCACTTATTTTTGATTGTCTCGGATCACGTGAATTTGCGTTACCCGCGGATAATTAGTCTAGCCAGTGTTGGAAAATGCCAGCTAGAATTTTGTAATTTAGGTACCTCCGTCAATAGTCATTTAGTTACTACAATCTCTAAAAGGTTTCGAGTAACTATCATGAGAATAAGATATAAACTAATTAAGTTTAGCTCATGGGTAAATACGGGGTAGTCGAGTGGGGCTACAGGAATATGAATACCTACCTACATTGTTGTATTGATACAAATCCCCAAATCAAACAACTACCTAGGTATGACCAAACGTTGATGTTAAGACAAAGGCCTACTTCTGCTATTGTCAAAGCCGTTTTTATTCCCACCTATTATTCGCCGTACTTTCCTGCGCATGAGCAAGCAACCGGCTCTTAGTTTGGTACGAGAACTAGGTAAGCTGTCAAAACCCCGCAGATGCATCTCCAAAAACAACGGCAAGCGTCTCGGTATTGAGTGAATCGCGGGTCCAGTTCCCATTACCCCTCTGGCGGGTCTGCGGTTAGCCTTCCTGCAATGGACCGGTTAGGTGTGAAGGTAGATGGATGGCTACTACGTAGGTAGGTATGCAAAGAGGGGGTCGGTATCGCAGACCCCACGGCATCCTCATATTTGAGTGACAGATGCAACTGCAAGTGGCAACGGCTACGAGCATTAGAGTCGTGACGCGGCTATTACTACGGCCTAAGCTTCTCCAAACTTTCGGTCTACTACTGGAAGCTATCGTATCTCCGAACTCTCCTCCTGTTGCCCCTCCTGCTCTATCTCCGTCACCGGACAAGGTGTTTAATTGTAGATTTGCTTTTTACTTATACTACTTGGATCACAGAAACGAGCCTTAGAGCACTAGCCCTTGCTTAAACTTGCCTTTAAGATACGATTTTCTACAGGACCTTTCAAACGACATCTCTTCAATTCGAAATACACCATGTATACGGCGTCGGATGCTTTTTTCGAGGCATTATGGCAAGCAGGTGTCACACACTGCTTTGTCAATCTGGGCTCTGACCACCCCAGCATTATTGAGGCCATGGTCAAGGGTCAGCGGGAAAACAAGGGCAGCTTTCCTCGCGTCATTACATGTCCAAACGAGGTACGTTACGTTACCTACAATAATTGCGCAAAATAAATCAGAGATGGCCGCCGTGCTGTTCCTAATTAGTAGTTCTAGATGGTCGCCATGTCCATGGCTGATGGCTACGCGCGATTGACCGGTAAACCCCAATGCGTTATTGTTCATGTCGACGTGGGAACGCAGGGTCTGGGAGCGGCAGTACATAATGCGAGCACAGGTCGTGCACCGATCCTCGTGTTCGCCGGACTGAGTCCTTTCACGATGGAGGGAGAAATGCGTGGATCGCGGACAGAGTATATTCACTGGATGCAGGACGTCCCCGATCAAAAGCAGATCGTAGGCCAATACTGCCGCTACACAGGAGAGATCAAGACAGGCACGAACATCAAGCAGATGGTCAACCGCGCGCTACAATTTGCCAAGAGTGATCCCCAGGGCCCAGCCTACTTAGTCGGAGCGAGAGAAGTCATGGAGCAGGATATTACACCGTATTCACTTGATCAAAGTCTTTGGGACCCAGTCGAATTGGGCGGACTACCGCCCAAAGCATCCAAAGCGATCGCGGAAGCTCTCCTAGGCGCCGAAAATCCATTGATCGTCACGGGATACGCTGGCCGTAACCATAAGGTACCTGGCGCGCTCGTGGAGCTGGCAAATACGATCAAGGGGCTTCGAGTCTTGGACACGGGTGGTAGCGATATGAACTTCCCAGCTTCACACCCTGGCTGGGTCGGACTTCGATACGGCAACCACGACTCGATTAGGGAGGCGGGTGCTATTCTCATCTTGAATTGTGATGTGCCCTGGATTCCAACCCAATGCAAGCCTAAGGAGGGCATCAAGATCTTTCATATCGATGTCGATCCACTCAAGAACTTGATGCCGGTCGCCTATGTACCTGCTCAGCACCGATATCGTGCTGATGCGCTCACCTCCATTGAACAGATCACGGAGGCCGCTAAGCATCTCGCAAGTAATGCCGATGTAGAAATCGAGAATAAGAAATGGGATGCATTACAATCCTCATATAAAAAACGGTTGGATGCCATTTCAGCAATGACTGTCCCGGCTGCAGACGGCACATTTGGGACAGGGTACCTATGCAAGACTTTGCGGGCATTGGTCCCTGAGGATACAATCTGGGCTATTGAGGCCGTCACGAATACCTTTTTCGTCCACGACGCGGTGCGGCCGGAGCTTCCAGGATCGTGGATCAACTGTGGTGGAGGTGGTTTGGGCTGGTCAGGTGGCGGTGCCCTTGGTATCAAGCTGGCCTCAGTTGTCGAGCACGGTGGTGAGGGCAAGTTTGTGGTGCAGGTTGTGGGCGACGGCACGTTTTTGTTTTCGGTGCCCGGCAGCGTATACTGGATATCCAAGCGGTATCAGATCCCCGTGCTTACTATCGTACTCAACAACAAGGGTGAATTTATCCAATCTGGTCGATTTCCTAGTGGCTAACCTAGTAACGTAGGCTGGAACGCCCCACGGCACTCCATGTTGCTTGTTCACCCAAAAGGTTTGGGATCTAAGGCAACCAACGAGGAAATCAACATATCTTTTGACCCCGTTCCTGATTATTCAGGTATCGCAAAGGCAGCGGCCGGAGGAGACCTCTTTGCTGCACGAGTCGAGAAGGCCGACGTTTTGGAAGAGACGCTCAAGAAGGCCATCGCAGCTGTTGAAGGTGGGCAGTCTGCAGTCATAGGTAAGTCGAATTTGGAGCTATATTCCTCTTCTTCTTACGTTATCCCACATGGGATCGAGATCTTACGTTCTGGCTGAGAAGCCTCCACATTCCTACTAGCTTCTTTCTTAGCCCAGCCCACGCGCAGAAAAGACACTAACTCTGGACCATACAGATTGCAAGGTGAATCTGAGATCCTAATGAGTTACGCCATTGCGCAGTAGTGCCATAGCCGTGTGCAAGTTGTCTCGAGGCTCTGTGTGATAGTGATAGGCGAATTCCTCAACTGCTCACCTCTAATGCATGTAGTCAGCTTCGGATATGGTATATAACGCAACCCCCCATTAGAGACTTTGATAACTGTGTTAGAATAGTCGAATTCCAAATAAGTTCTCAAAGCCTCGTCGCCCCATTCGCTCTTGGCTCCACGCGAATCCAAAGGTCTAGACTACTGTGGCGAGAAATAAGGGCCAGGAAGTTGTAAATACTGTGTTACTAGATCTTAGCCTATATGCTACGAGATACACTAGTTGCATTGACACGATGAGAACATCGATAACAGACTTGCCAGTGACCGGGACGAACTGGAGCCCCCGACGATCTGTGCTACCGTATCGTCTGTATTTATCGGAAATATCATACTCTATGAATCGTCCGGTCTGATGTCGGCGAAGATAATGGGGTTGTGCTGGAGCCCGGCGACATGCGGAAAACGTGGACACACGAATGTTGCAGAACAGTTGGTAGTTTCCCCTCATCACGTAAACCAGATCGGTGTTTCTATCCTGCAGGGGAACGGTTTGGAGAAGACGCCGGCCCCTCGACTCTGCATATTATTGCGGCGACGGATATAGAAGCGAGGTGGCCAAGTAGCTAATCGATCCAATGGGGCGGGACATCTGCTCCTAGCGAGGGGCATGATACTATGGGGAGACGACTGAATTCAGTAAAGAGCTTGTCAGATCGATCGATTCCCCAAGATAGACTTGGAGAAACCATTGGGTATTTGAAAATAGACGGGGCTTTGTTGTTTGTGCGTAGCTCGTGGTGGCTTGTGAAGAGAGAACAGGACGGCCACGGCAACTTACCTAAGTACATACATAGTATGACAGACAGTTGGGACTTGTTTAAAGTTAGGCTTGACGTGCAAATTTAAACTTGCATTGCATGTGATCACGAGCTCGGGAAAATCAACGTGGTAGCACTTAGTAGTCCGTCTCTAGCCAACAAAAGCGGTAGCACGAGGCCTAGCCTCTAACCAGCAGGGCATGTTCCGTTCACGATCAATGGCTGGTTGTAGTGCTGTTCTTGCAAGCTGTAGGAGGACCCTTGAGGCGTTGTTTTTAACCTTGTTTGACCCCGCGGGTGGCCATTAAACCCCCCCGATATGCCGCAAGAGCCCCTGTCCTACCCACTTGGAGGAACTGGTTGTCGCTGTGGGACGACAGACTTGGGGGGCCTCGGCCAGTCTATTTTCTTTTTCTTTAATTGAGACTTGCTGGCGGGGTGCGGTCGTGACAACCATCAAGCAAGGTACCTGCTAGTCTAATGTCTGTCTACCTGCTTCGGTCGAAGAGAGGAATTCCCCAAAAATGGATGCCACTGTTTGTTCCCCGTCCCTCCAACAACAACTCGGTCGCCTTTTCTCTTTGAGGATGATAAACCAAAACCATTCATCTTTGTCGTCCCCCCGTTGTCTCCTTAGCCTCTAGTCGCAGTCTATACCGGCACCGTTGATTAACCAAGTCCGCTTATACGAGGGCTTCGATTTCCATCCGTGACTCCGGCTCTCCCGATTGTACCCGATTCTCCTCCAGCCGTCTGCTGGTTGACTGGCCTCTGTGAACATCATCATCGCCATGACAGGACTCTTTCAGTAACCTCGTGTCTACTGTGCTGGACACTGCACGATCTGTTGCCGATCGCCTGATTTGCATGGCCAAGAGATGATGTTTTTTTATACAGCGCCGAATTCAGGACGAACGACATCATACAGGGGGAATTTGGCACCCGGCCAAGTGACTCTTCACTTTCCATCGAGTCTCAGACAGAGGAGGAGTTAATGCCCGTCGACACAAACATCGCGAGTTAGCCAAGGGAGATAACATCTAAAGCCCACCTTGTGGGGCGCAATCTTATACTAGCCGTGTAGTGGTTTATGACTTTTAGTCCATCGGTGGTCTCAGCAGAGATAAGGAGCATAGAAAACGAGAGACGAGTGACGAGAGACAATGACACCCGAGAAGGGCGGTGGAAACGAGCAGGATGTCGTCGAAACAAAGGGCTCAGGTTCGAACAACGCTCCAACAATGCCGCCGCCGCGGCCCGTTCCCTCGAACGACCCGAAACTGATAACACAGGCGCGAACGCCTCCACCACTTCATGTCGTCCCAACCGACTCGCCCTCGCTTGACCTCTTCAAGCTGCCGCCCACCGCTGCACTGAAACTGCTATGCGCTGGTATTGAGTCTCTGGTCTGCATCACGGGCGACATCCCGCCTACGCCCCCTCCTACCAGCCCTCCCGTGCCTAACATGAGTGGCATGCAACGGGAAAAAGCTGCCATCGTGCGATCGCATTCTGAAAGGAACCTCGCCCGTCTTCGAGAACAGCAGCAGCAACAACCACCTACGAGTCAAACCCGGCCGAAAACACAGGGTCACCTCCAGGGCTTCTTCGACGCGAACCAGTTCCAGCCTGTCGACGGCGTGCGGCTGCGACACCCACCCACTCCTCCACCACACGCCACTCCCCAGCCGTACATCGTCGTCGGCGAGAATATGCAGCCTCTGAACCTACAGCACAGCGCCATCACACGCAAATTCTTCAGCAAGGCGCCCCCGCCCATCAGCATCGAAGACTACCTCCTGCGCATCCACCAGTTTTGCCCTATGTCGACGGCCGTCTATCTGGCGACGTCATTCTATATTTTCCGCTTAGCTGTTGAGGAGCGTGCTATTCCTGTGACAAGGAGGAATTGCCACCGGCTACTACTCGCGGGCTTGAGAGTGGCCATGAAGGCTCTGGAGGATCTCAGTTACCCACACTCCAAGATTGCCAGGGTCGGTGGCGTAAGCGAGATCGAGTTGGCCAGGCTAGAAATCAGTTTCTGCTTCTTGGTCGGGTTCGAATTGGTGGTCGACGAGGAAACGTTGCGGAAACACTGGGATATGTTGAAAAAGAATACGAGCCTCGGCGTTCCTGGATCTGATATAGGTGCTGCTGGGACCCTGCCTAAGTTGAAACTCGACTTACGACGCAAAAAGAACTTGGACCCTGTAGCTTGAGGGCGGTAGCATTCATATGTTAACGCGCTCGAGTAGCCCCCGATCGCGTCACGCCTGGCCTCGGTGCGGATGCGGGCAAGCCATGATTTATTCTCCACGAAATCACATTTCTCGAAATAGAGATCATCTTCTAGTTAGGAAGACAAACATAATGTGCTTCCTCCATCTTTTCCACGCTGGAGTAGAGCTGTTGTTGACTTTGACATACTGTTGTCGAATAAGAAGATGATATAAGATGGGTAGCCACCGGCAAGGATTGTCTCATAAGCATTTCTCTGAAAATAGAGAATCTTAATTAGTATATAACAGGAAGAGCGTGTTGGTTCTGTGGCCGCTGGGGATGCCATGTTATGGGACTTCATTGCAGTACGTTTGTGTTATATGATACCCCCCTAATCTGAAATTGTTGTATATATCATTTGCATACTACCGATGGAAATGAATTGGGGATTTACTTGTACTGTGACATCACCTACATAGCATGTTAATCAACGGTTGGCTGGCATGATTTCTTTCTACTGTCGGCCGTAATAATGATGGAATCGATCTACGTCTCTAACAGTAGTATTCCCTGATCCTACGTAACACTACTTAAATGAGCCTTGATCTGATATAGCATCCTATCAATGTCTAGTATAGCAGTCTTCGATCTCGGGTACTTAAAGTATGTCATGTAGGTAAATGAAGTTGTAGAATTAGTTAGTTATCATTAGAGAGAGAAAATTCATACCTGGGGCCAATTGAGTAGCTGCCTGACAATGCCTCACTTCACATTAGGAATTTCCCACAAGATAACACGGCTGTTAGACCTACCAACCTACAGTTCGTACGTAGAGGTAGTCAGGGTAGTATTATGCATGCTTACCCCACATGAGCAATTGCCTAAGGGGGCAGGTAACTAATCTGAGCGCTATCAGATTACCTACTTTAGCGTCCTGACGTGAGCTGGGTCCGTTATTAGCCTCGGGATATATTCAACCGCATCAAACCGTCCGCTCCAATAATACGCCCTATAGGCTGGGTACAGACGGACCATCGCAGATGCCTTCTGTTGGTATCGTCAACCGTAGCAGCTTCAGAATCTACGCAAGTATCTTCCGGTCGGCGAAATCACCGATCCAGCTCCAAGGTCGAATCTTGCGACACGCAGCTGCGCGACACATAGCGACTAGCTCCCTCGCTCCTATTATTACTTGGGTGCCAATACGCGCTATAGCTACCCCGCCCTCGCGGCTCGTTTCTACCCCGCGCCAAATCACCACTGCGACGACCTCGCGCAAAAAGCCTGTCGCGACCATGGCCGACATCGACGTCGAGACTGTCTTGAAGGGCAAGTATCCCGCCAAAGCGCATGCGAAACGCGTCGTCGAATACATCCGGTCCAAGATCCCCGATGCTACCGGAGTCCTATTTCTCGAGGGGCGGACCGACCACCTCCTCGAAGACAGCGATGAGCCGGTTCCCTTTAGGTGTGTTGTGTGTTCATGTGCATCTTCCTCCAACGGCACTAACCAGGACACAGGCAGCGAAGGCCGTTCATGTACCTGACTGGCGTCGACATGGCCGACTGCGCCTTCATCTACGATATCGAGACGTCCAAATCCACCCTCTTTATCCCACCCGTCGACCCCGAGAGCGTCATCTGGACCGGCCTGCCCCTGTCGGCCGAAGAGGCGCTGGCCAAGTACGATATCGACACCGTCCTGCCCACCACCGAGCTGAATCCCCAGCTGGCGCGGTTGGGCGGCGCCAACAGCAAGGCCACCGTCTTCGCCATTGCCGAGCGCGTGTCCGACAGCGTCACCTTCCTCGAGTTTGGCAACAAGGATTTCTCGGTTCTCGCCGAGGCCATCGACGAATGCCGTGTCGTCAAGGACGACTACGAAATCGCTCTCATCAAGAAGGCCAACGATATCAGCAGCGCTGCACACAAGGCCGTTCTCGAAAATGTGCGCAATGCTCGCAATGAGCATGAGCTCGAGGGCGTGTTCATCGGCAACTGCATGCGCCAGGGCGCTAAGAAGCAAGCCTATCCCAGTATAGTGGCAAGCGGCAGATCAGCTGCTACGCTCCATTATGTCCACAATAACAAGGAACTGGCCGGCAAAGATTTGTTGCTGCTCGATGCCGGCTCGGAGTGGGACACATATGCTTCCGACATCGTAAGACTCTCTTGCCTGAGAATCCGCTATTAGATATTCGTACGCTGGAGGGTACTAACATAGTGGGCAGACAAGGACATTCCCTATATCGGGTCGCTTCACCGAGCAATCACGAGCCATATATGAAATCGTCTTGCAAATGCAGAACGACTGCATCAACATGCTCAAAGAGGGCGTCTGGTGGGATGACGTTCACGTGCGAGCACACGAGATCGCCATAGACGGTCTACTATCTCTCGGCATCTTGAAGGGGGACCGCAAAGAGATTCTCGAAGCCCGAACCAGCACAGCATTCCTACCCCACGGTCTCGGCCATTATCTAGGCATGGACACGCACGACACTGGCGGTCATCCCAACTACTCAGACCCCGACCCCATGTTTAGGTACTTGCGAGTTCGACGCAACTTGCCGGCGGGCAGCATCGTCACCGTAGAGCCTGGTGTAAGCGGCCTCGCCCTTCCGCAAAGTCATGTCATCAAAACGAATGCGTGAGTGCTGACTTGAGAATAGATCTACTTTTGTGAATTTATCATCCGTCCGTATCTCAAGGACCCTAAACATTCGAAATATATCGACGAGAACGTTCTCAACAATTACTGGGATGTCGGCGGTGTGAGGTGAGTTATTTACTCCGATTGCCACTGGCATGAAAGAAGAGCAGCGGTACTAACTTATGATCGTTACTTAGAATCGAAGATAATATCGTCATTACGAAGGATGGCTCAATCAACTTAACGTCGGCGATCAAAGATCCCGATGAGTTGGAAAAGATCATTCTAGGTAATTAGAAATGGGAACGTACCTTAGTCATGACCTCATGAGATTTTATGTCGGCCTAGACTTGTAGAATGAGACTTTATGTATATTTCATATGGAGAACAGACCGGGTAACATCCGTAGTTAACATGCCTACGTAGGTACTATAGGTAGCTAACCAGGTAACCTAAAGTTAATCCTTCGGATTAGATTTAAACCTACATTCCCAACTTGTGTAATAGCGGCCACTTATACGCATTATGGTAAGTATATTAAGTAGTGTGTATTCATTATCACTATTCAATTCGTTCCATCATTGCCCGGCCGGTCATCTCTGCCCATCGTGAACCCGAGTTAGTTTTTCCAACTCTACCTACCGAAGCGAGACCGCGACCGCGCCCGCGCCCCGGCACCCCGCGCGT
Source organism: Xylaria scruposa (assembly GCA_022385635.1). Classification (NCBI taxonomy): domain Eukaryota; kingdom Fungi; phylum Ascomycota; class Sordariomycetes; order Xylariales; family Xylariaceae; genus Xylaria; species Xylaria scruposa. Next base: position 120,501 of record MU280199.1, read on the forward strand.
CCCGGAAGCTCCTCTTCGCCATCACCTTCTGGGGCCAGGGCGCGCCGGGCTTGTTGGTGACGGGATCGTACGTCAGGTTCGCGGGCGTGACCTCGAACTGGACCGTGCCGTTGCCCTCGCGGTAGGTGCTCCTGGGGGGACCCTCGGTGCGGTAGGACCGGCCGACGACGTGCCGTCCCGTCTCGATGTCGAGGCCCCGGATGGCACGCTCGAAGAACTCGAGCGAGGCCAGGGGCTGGTAGAAGGGGACCTCGTGGCCGGACTCGTAGATGCGGGTCCAGGAGAACTTGCCCGCCTGCCTGACCTGGCCGTGGACGACGCCGTCGCTGGTCCGCAGGTCGCGGTAGCCCGCGGCGGCATAGCCCGCGCCGCCCACGGAGTCCGCGACGACCTCGCTGCCGAGCCAGTTGCAGTTGTAGTCGGCGTCGCCGGCGTACAGGGCCACGGTGACGTTGTGGGAGATCAGGTAGCGCAGGGCGGCCAGGACGCCGATCTCCCGCCCGTCGTCGCCCGTGCTGCCGAAGGCGTCGCCCACGGCCCCGTTGGAGGAGAAGTTGGTGTGCGCCCCGATCGCGGCCTGCACGGCCGCCGTGTTCAGGTAGTCGGCGTAGAAGCCGTAGGGGAAGGGGTCCGGCGTCAGCTCGCGCATGTCGTACTCGTCGCGCCCCAGCACGTCGTCGTACACGGACTCGACCATGTACGCGCAGAAGTTGTCGGCGCTCGAGCACTGCGGGGGGGTTGGGTGGGTTAGTTAGTTTGCGTTGTTACTTGGTTCGTTTCGCCTTTTTACCACCATGATAGGGTGAGGATTTGGGAGGTGAGTGGACTTACGATGGCGTTGTCCCCTGTGTTCTTGCAGTCTTGCAGCCGGTCCAGACAGTTGCCCTTCCCGTACAGGTTGTTGTAGAACATGCTGGCGTTCGCCTCGTTGAAGGGCGCGTAGTCGTACGTGTTTCCGGGGAAGACGGTGAAGTTGTAATCTGATGCCGGGTTAGTTTGTTGTCGAGTACGAGCTTGTTGAACCGCAGGTAGGATATGCTGTTGACTTACACGCTTGGTATTGAACCATGGGATCGTACCTTTGTTCGAAACGGGTCAGCTCATATCACAAGTTTTCAGGAACAAGACTTCGACGCCGGTCTTGGCATCGCAAGTGTCAAAAACTCACCATCCGTTACCGATCAACACCGTTTCCAGCTCGATCTTCTTGGCATGGCGCGGGAGGTGGGCATTCATCTCCTCGATGTACTGGTTGAAGATGGGTCCGTAGTGGCCGCCATAGCTCTCGGTAGCGAAGTGGAAGCCGTTTCGAGAGTACTGCGGGAAGGCACCCATGAAGCCCTGGAGCGTCTTCCAGAAGTTGGGCGCGGCGGCCGGCGTGGTGGAGGCGGTGAGCGTGATGTTCGGGTACGCATAGGTGCCGCAGGAGTCCTCGGGCGCGTAGGCCGGACACTCGGCCGAGGGCAGGGTGACGATGCCGTTGCTGGTGGCGTAGGCGTCGACGGGCGTCGAGTACGAGAAGCCGACCTGGCTCGGCTGGTCGATGAAGATCATGTTGCTGACGTTGGACCACGAGTACGGGTTGCTGTAGACGGCGCCGTCGGGGTCGACGCGGCAGGGGCCCAGCTCCTCGAACAGGCCGATCATCGAGGAGCTCCCGGGGCCGCCGTTGATCCAGGCCGTCAGGGGCGCCTCCAGGGGGTCCACGTCCCGCGCCTCGAAGAACCAGAAGAAGATGTGCTCGTCGGGTCCCACGTCCGCGAACCCGGAGTAGCTCTTCACGCGCGGGTCGAGCTCGCAGATCCCCGTCGGCACCTCCTTGTACCGCACGGGAACGTCGGCGTACCCCATCACCCGCTTCAGGTCCGTCGGCTGCTTGACGAACTGTGCCGTTGCCGTCTCTATCGTCGAGAGGGCCGCGAGGGCTAGGAGCCCGCGAGCGAACGAGGCCATTGTGACGTGACGGTGAACTGGCTGGCTCTACCTCTACAATTTGCTCGTAGAAAACCAATTGACTTCGGGAGAGGTCAATGGAGCTTCATGGAGGTAACGAAAGTCTAGAAATTGCCTACCTGCGAGGATCGTGGGTAGAGCTTTATATAAGTGGCTGGTAGATAGCTACATCGGCTAGGCCTCGCGTGCTACCTCATACAGGGTGCATCTCCTCATTGGGTGGCGATCAGATCGTCCCTTCGTATTTTCCGCTTTCATTTCTTCTTCTTTTTTTCTTTTTTTTGGCCCGTGCACTTGAGGAATGTATTCCTATGAGATATCAATGGAGAAACAGGTAAGTATAGTATTCCATTGCCGACCTTTCTTTGCTTCGCTCTTCCCTTGGATGAGCAGGTACATTTCCCCCAAAGAAATGTTCTCCAAAAAGAGCCCGTTATCGCATCCAGTGCTTGCCTTGGCCGAGGGTGTCATTGCCGACGAGACCCTTGCCCGACAGGGCGAAGCGACCTGCGGATCACCCTTTCTCGAATAGGCAGGCATTTCTCAAATGTCTTATCTTGGGGCTTACCGACTTTGTCGGGTTCTTTTATGTAAGCCGGGATATGTTAGCCTAGTTCATTGCGAATGATGCATCATCTTTTTTTTTCTCGCCCTCTGGCGCGGGGTTGTCCGTAATGTTCGTATAAAAGCACAGACGGCTCGCAGGAAACATCAGATCTTACCGTGGGATATGTCCCGAGTTGGCTGGACAACGGCTGTTTGCGTCATGAGATGGAGACTTATCGAGCAGGAATAAGAAGAGGACCATATGATGCGATAACAATGAGCAGATGCCGGAAAATAATTAGAATAGGTTTGATGCTTTTCAATGTGTAAAATATCTCTCTGTTTTAGCTGCCAAATAAACTTGTTTCAATCTATCAATCGTCCCTCGTATTACCCCCTCCAGCCTGTAACTCCGCCATGTCCTACTGCCTTTCCAAATGTCCAAAGTCACATAGAAAAAGAAATAAACTAAGGAAAAATAGAACAAAATATATAAATATAAATACGTACGTGGGATATCATGCCATTCCTTTTCGGATCAGTTAAGAACAAGACAACAACAACAACAGGACCACCAAAAAACAGCCGAAGGCGGAGAGACGAGGATTCGGTGAACGTTGAAGGGACGATGGTCAGATCTTTTATGCCAGGCTGAAAATCGCAAGCCATCCTGCCAGCACCGTCAGAGATATCCTGATGGGCATCCTGATGGCCGGCGCCGCCGCGTAGTCATCGTCGTCGTCGTCCCCGTCGTCGCTGCCGCCGCCGCCGTCCGCATCCGTTGCTGTCGCCCCTGCCGCGGGCACTGTCACCGTCGCCGTCGAGACGTAGGTGCTCGTCGTCGTCGTCGTCACGACGCCCGCCGTACCCTGGCTCGTCACCGTCACCGTCGTCGCGACCGTGATCTCGACCGTCGTCGTCGACGGGATCGCGCTGGCGACGGCGCTGGCTGTCCTGGTCGCCGTGCTCGTCGTGGTGGCACCATTCTTCGCCTTGGTGGTCGTGCTGGCGGTGCTCGAACTGGATGTCCTGGTGGTAGAAGTACTCGTCCTGTTGGCGCTATTTGACAGGTAATCCGTGACGGTCACAGTTCTCACGTTGGAGGGGTTGGTGCTTGCCGCATTTCTCGTCGTGGTGATAGTTGCCCCGTTCGTCACTGTCGCGGGGTTGGTAGTAGTGGCCGTTGTGAAATCCCGCGACGTGCTCCTGGTTATTGTTCTCGTCGTCGTTGTCGTGCTTCTGGTTATAGGATCTGTCACAGTACTGGAAACTGTTGACCTACTTCCAGAAATCGTGTTTGTAACTGTACTGGTGTCCGTTGCAGCATCACTAGAACCTCCTTCCGTGACCGTAACTGTGACCGTTGCACCACTTCCGGAGCTTGTATCGGTGACAGTTATAGTGCTCCCTGAACTTGTGTTGGTGATCGTACTACTGACTGTTACAGTGCTTCCGGAACTTGTATTTGTAACGGTATCAGTAACTGTTATAGTGCTCCCAGAGTTCGTGTTAGTGACTGATTCAGTCGCCGTTGATATGCTCTCCGAACCTTCCGAACTTGTGCCACTTATGGTCACAGTGACCGTCGTAATACTTCCGAAACTTGAGCTGGTGATTGATTCAGTCACAGTCGACGTGCTCCCGGAACTTGTGTTTGACACATATACAGTTACTGTCGTGGTACTTCCCGAACTCGTATTGGTAAGTGTATCGGTCACTGTTGTTGTACTTCCAAAACTTGTATTTGACACATATACAGTTACTGTCGACGTGCTTCCGAAGCTCGTGTTGGTGATCGAATTGGTGATAGTTGAGGTACTACCAGAAATCGTACTGGTTATAGTGTTTGTGACAGTCGTAGTGCTTCCAGAATTGAAATTGGTAATTGTAGCAGTGCTCGTTGCAAAACTTCCAGAAATGGTGCTAGTAATGGTGCTGGTGAAAGTTGTGAAGCTACCAGAATTGGTACTCGTAAAGGTGTCTGTAATTGTTGTGGTGCTTCCAGAGAAGGAACTCGTAAGAGTCTCTGTAACTGTGGTGATGCTCCCGGAATTCGTGTTTGTGCTCGTAATTGTATCAGTAATCGTTGTGAAGCTACCAGAGAAGGTACTCGTAAACGTGTCTGTGATTGTTGTAGTGCTACCGGAGAAAGTACTTGTAAAGGTGTCCGTAATTGTCGTAGTACTACCAGAGAAGCTACTCGTAAAAGTGTCTGTAATTGTTGTGGTACTCCCAAAGAAGGAACTCGTAAGAGTCTCTGTAACTGTTGTGGTGCTTCCAGAACTTGTGTTTGTAATTGTATCCGTAATTGTTGTAGTACTGCCAGAGAAGGTGCTCGTAAACGTGTCTGTGATAGTTGTAGCACTTCCAGAGAAGGTACTCGTGAAGGTGTCTGTGATGGTTGTAGTGCTACCTGAAAAGGTGCTCGTAAAGGTGTCCGTAGTTGTTATAGTACTCCCCGAAAATGTATTTGTGAATGTACTGGTGGCTGTTGATGCCTGAACGATAACAGTAATTGTTGTGGTACTCGTACTTGAAATCCGGGTCGCTGTTGAAGTTACAGTGTCCGCTGGAGGGAGTCTTGATTAGTTTTATTGCCTGTTGTGGTCGATAGTAGGGGCTGAAGTACTTGTTTTATCACGTGTGGCCGTAACAGTAACCGTGCGCGTCGAAGTCGAAGTGCTTGTCCCCGAGTTTGATTCGCTCTTAGTGGCCGTGATAGTGACTGTTTTCTTCGGACTTGATGTACTTATCGTTGAGCTTTTCTCCCCGTTAGTGGCAGTGACTGTAACTGTGCGCTTCGGGATTGATGTACTTGACGTCAAGCTCGTTTCCTCCTTAGTGGAGGTGATAGTAACTGTACGCTTCGTTTTAGCGGAAGTTGAGCTATGTTTCGATCCCGTCTTGGTCTTTGTTTTTGTTTTTGTCCGGGTCTTGGTGATTGTACTTGGCGACGCAGACTTTTCTTTTGTGACTGTTTTTGTTCGGACAGAGGCTAGGGCTGTTGCTGTAACAGTAGTCGGTGATCGAGACTCTGTCACGGACTTCGTTTTCACTATTACTTTTGTGTGCGTGGAAGCTGAATGTGTTTTCGTTTTGGTTTTTCTTTCTGTTACCGTATTTGTCTGGGTAACGGTGGATCTCTTCCTGCCTCTGGTGAAGGCGGAGGGGAAGCTGAAGCTTCCAGTGATTGTGGAAGTGTACTTTTTGCTATTAATGATGTCAGCGTTGAAACTCCTCAGTCTGATTATCATGTGCACACGAAACCCTCACCTTCTTCAAGGTCTTTGCGCATAGAGGGCTGAAAGGAGTTTTAGAGCTACTTACGTTATAATCTTGGTGATATAGGAAGTGTGAGCAGTCTATCGGAAATCCGTCAGCGTCTATGAGCGATCATTCGAAAAATATAGTTGGACGTCGTGTGGTAAATTGGCTGAAAATCCTTGAAAAGCCATAAGTTCAGGACTTGATAAATGTATACGTACTACAGGGATACATATCAGCATCACTCTGAGGCTTGGAATAGAGTTTGGAAGCAATGATATCGACTAGGCTACCATCTACTAACCCGCTCTATATCTGCCGCTTCTTGTCTCTTCATCCGTAACCGTTACTGATACCGTAGATGTTGCTGTGTCTTTGTCGGTAACAGTTGCTGTAGTCTTATCTGTGACTGTTTCTGTGGATGTGTCTGTGACCGTTGACGTAGTCGTATCCGTTACCGTAGTGGTTTTCGTACTAGTTTTGGTAGAAAACGATGTCAACGTGACTGTTGAGGCCTGACAACTAGAATCTGTGTTTGTATCCCTATGATTGCCCTATAAATTTTGTCAGCCTTCGTTCTGTGGTTCAGCCACGATGTGACTCGGAGATTAGGATTGAAGAGAAGTCACTTACGAAGCCTCCAAAGCCTCCTCCGTTCCAGTGCCCGCCGTTCCAGTGCTCACCATTCTCATGTCCGCCACCAGCCCCATGATTGTCACTGGAGCTATCGCTTCCGCTCCATCCTCCCCCGAATCCACCATTGCCGAAGCCTCGTTTCTGAAGGCCTGGATTGTCATCGTTCCGATAGGAATCATCGTCGCCTCTCTGGTCGCGGCGACTGTCTATAATCGTATAAAACGCCGTTGATGTTGATTTTGAAGCAGTGGAGGCGTAGGCAGGACCAGTGCTTGTCTCGGCAATAGCCGTCTGGTCTCTGTTTGTACCAGCTCCTTCGGACGCATTTCCGTCGAAACCACCTTGGCCTTGACTATAACTTTCCGTGGTAGTTGTAGAAGTGGAAGTATAGGAAGAGCTAGAGATAGTCGTAGTAGACGTAGTCGTTGTCGCGTCTATTTCTATGTCCTGGCTTCGGAAACCTGCCCGGTTGGGCTCAATGCCAGGTACACCAATGCCTAATGGATGATATCCAGCACGGCCAAAGTCACTCCCTAGTGAATTACCAAGAGAGCCAGCAGGGGCGACCGTCGTGCAGCTAGTGTAAGTGGTGCTGATTGTTGTAGAGCTGGCGAAATAACCGTCATCAGACGCTATGTTCGGTCTGCCAGGCTCGCCGTGGTTACCAACACCATGATTGCCAGAACCATGATAGGCGAAACCCGGTCGAAAGTTATCACCAACACCGCCGCCATCACCGCCATGCAACTCGTCACGGCCTTCACCGTATCTGCCTGGAATGCCGTGGGCTACGGCAGTAGCAGTTCCAATTACCACAGGCCATAGTATCAGTCCTTGTAAGCCCCTCATGATGGCCAGCGAGTCAATCACGCGCCTCAGAAACGAAAGGAGGGCAAATACGTGATGTACAATGATCAAACTTGTTAAAGGCAACATGAATTCTCCAAGTTAACTTGAGGATGGTAAGAATATATTGGCATATATGACAGATATAGCGTAACAGAGAGGGGTGATGGCGTTCATCGCTGAGCTAACAGATAAGCTTTTCAAAATTATACACACGCAATCGGAATCCAGTGTGGCACAACCTGCCCTTTAAACGAGTTTAATAGTGCTTTCTCAGGGAATCATTTCTTGGATTATATCCTGGAAAACTGTGCGTCTCGGTCTCGATATTCCGGCCCAAAGTGTAATTCCCAGCTGACGAGGCTGGCCATGACGAGGCTGGTCATTCTAGCTTTGAAAATGAGATATGCAGGCTTACCCCTGTTCGCTAAAACCTGGTCTGAGAAGAGAGCTTAGCTTATAGATAGGTGTGAGAACCTCAACGGGACGGGCATGCGGAAGAACGACCTCGGTAAGCCAAACGAGCCAGACCATTTCTATAGTATGCCCTACGCTACATCAGAGTTTGTTTCGGGGCTTTTCATTTTAGGCTTTCCCTCATCATTGAGCAACAAACTTGATGAGATCTAGATTGAAAGTGCGATTCGTTTCAGTGTGTCACAATAAGATAAAGATCTAAAATTGTTTAATCACACTGCCAGCAATGATTGACACGTAACACTCTACTTTAAAAGCGTATATACAGTGGCCTCTGGGAGTGATTACGCATGCAGTTTCATGACTCGAACTTCTCGAGGCTATAAATATGAGCCGGTATTTTTCACTAGGCAGTAAACCTTAAAAACCTTTAAACGACCTCGGTGTATGCAGGATCAAAGGACCACGAAGCTGCTATGAGTAGGACGAACTCGGAATCCACGTTTAATAATGATCTTCTAAGTACAACCATCCTCTCTGTTAGTAATAATTATCATGCGGTAACCAACCCTATTGTTTGCAATACGAGTTTCAAAAGAACATGCTATCCAGAAAATACGCAGGCACCTAGATATTCCAACGTTCCAGCCTACTCTGAGGCAGCTATCTGCAACACTTTCCGACCTCTTTGTTTCGTATGCGAAGTCGGCCGCACATAATCACTCATACGACCAGGAGCCCAAACTTTTACCAATAAGTACATTCTCTATCTATCGGGATCTCTAGTTTTAGATCGCGTGTGAGCTTGAGGAGGCTTGTCCGTCTTCGTGAGCTAGTCTCTGACTATATACATAGATGCCCTTGTTCCAGGTGATCGTGCACCATTCATTCTTCTAACCTATAATTGACGATCTTCAAGAGTGCTTCAGCTCGGAGGCTTCATCATCAGGAAGGTATGATCTATGAAATAGCTCACACATAGGTAAACTTCCCGGGGGGGGGGGGGGGGGCTGATAGTGTCGAGACACAGTCATAGTTGAGGAATCGGAAGCGATACTTGCGTGGCTGGACGTCAAGGAACGGCAGTCCGTATGTTTTTCAAATGCTCTTAAGCCTTTATAATGGATAATGCGTGGGTCGAGAAGAGCCTATGCTTGGTTGAAACTGGTGCGAGGCGTTGTGTATGTAAAATGGCTTATGTGATATTATCTTCTGGTCGGAAACACGTTTAAGACCCCTCTCACCTATCAGAGCCTTGCGTTATGTAACCGGGAATTCTAGAATCATAGACCAATCTGAAAGAATTTTCAGGTGATTTAGGATCTTGAAATAACTATTCTTTTCCTAAATCAAGGTGCTCTGCCCTTCCTCTTAGCAATAGGCTGTGAGGCAGCTATGGGAAATGCCTTTACGCGATTCCCACTTACCCTTACATGAAATTGAGAGGAAGAGTTGACTAAGTCCGTCAAGAGTTTGAATTAGAAGCTCACTCTGGAACTCATCTCGTTTGCCAGGACTATGGTTATGCCGACTACAATATACCTAGCCATACTACAGGCTCAAGCAGATCTAGTCAAAGTTGAACAATCCAATGTTGCATTGTTATGACCCGATGGGTACTAAATCCGAGAAGATAGGATAGTTGTGGAACGAAGTCGGGGGAGCATGATACTGGAATATGATGGTACTTTGTCTACATATATGGTCTCCCGCATTTGAGGTTCTTGGCTCTTTATATCTTCACCAACAGCCTCTAGTTGACTAGATCTAATAATATCGGTAGAGGAAGGGTGAAAACTCTACCTTATCTCCTGAAGGGAACGGAAATAGACGCAACGATAGATAATGGTGTTGGTAATCATCCCACGATCTTTCCTTTAGACTATAGCAGAGACTAGATGGTCCAATATACCTATGCTGTCAACTGGTTCATCACATTGTGGACGTTTTCCCCGATGTCGCGGTCCGACTTTGGTGCCTTAATAGTTGCTATTGGTTGCGTTGCGAAAGGGCTCTGGCCTTCCGACCCGGATGATGTAGCATTTACCACCATGTTACCCAACATACCTTGGATATGCGAAAGCCGGCGAGATTCCCATAGGGGTTTGCAGGCATGAGGTATCTATTGTAACAGGGTTCCCCGGACAGTTGAGGGCGGAATACTCATTCATAGGTGAGTCCAAGTGTTACGACTACATGGTTTCAAGATGACTGTACTGAGCCTAGAATTTCGAGATTACACGACATCCAGGGGATACATGTGCTCTCGGATATAGGGTTGTGCTATAAAGCAGAAAGCTGCTCCCTGACGTTCTGAACGGTCTATTGTACGATACAGCATGGGCGATATGAAAAAAAGAAGGTGATATCTTGACGGATGTGATTCAATGCTATTCGCTATGATGCCCCAAAAGATAACATGGGTGCTACAGAAGCTCGCCCCTGTTCCGTTGTCCAACATATTGTGTGACGAAGTGGCAATCGACTTTGTGAAACAGTTGTAGTGAGCCATCTAGACAGGTTTATTGGATCGATGTTGTGTTCGTCGTACGGATTTATGATAGAAACGAGAATTATTTCGCCACGAAAAGAAGCCCCTACAAAGAGTACCGCACTGCTACAAGTGATTTTTGAAGATGGAGAATGGATTCAAGCTGCTCCTGAAGACTTCCCCGGATTTCGCGTTCGAATAAGATGTGGCATAGACACACAACCCAATCATTGCTGCTAGAGTACGAGTCCGGGGAGAATTTGAATGATTGAGTCTTTGATTCCCCTTATTGTCACACGACGTTATCCATCGCTTCTAGTGTTGTCTCACACGTTTCGGAAGAGGTCCGGATTCTAGAATCATGCGTAACAATTACTACTGACACGACTTGTAACTCTCTGTCTCTTAAGAGATGCTAGACTATAACAGAGGCGTTAGTACCTAGCATGCAGGTCACTAAATTACTTGTTTAGATGTCCATGGTGAATGTCGGTGAAGGTGACGACGACATTTGACCTATTCGCAATTGCCGACTATCTACCACAAGCTAGGGCAGACTAGATAGTTCCCCGCGGACCGTGCGGAAGATCGTACCAAGATCAGACGACGGCGTACTCAGCCACCTGTGGCACGAAGCAATAATTTACGGAGAGTTCCCTCCAGGCGGAGCAACCCCGCGTCTTATTAGTGGCCAAGAATCCCTCGAGATGCGGTCAGCATATTATATACTAAGCATCAAGTGAGTCTTAGTTGAGTTCGCTGGTCAGCTGTCTACATATTTCTGCGGCTACACAGGTTTGTAGAGCACGGGCATAAGCCATGGCATGAGAGGCGCCGACGTTCATAGATGTAATGGGCTGTCGGTATCGTGAGTGGCCGAGACGGCGCGGAGCCCGGAATGCGGCGTAAATGATAATGGTCAGCTGACGATTACCCAACAATCTTACAGGTTCATTATTTGTGATCATGACGTTATGATCCCCACGAAATTTCTCACGAAAAGAATACATCCAGCTAAGTCAAAATGTTGAGTGAGATGAAGTCCAGGGATCCCGTCTAGTGTAGTGTATCTACCATTGGTCATCTAACAATTACCCCTACCTTGCCTATGGGCACTTACCAATTACTACCTGCAGCTCCTAGGCCTTACCAATGGCAACGGACTGTAATTATTCTACAAATACTAATTATGCTCGATCGCTCTTAGGTAGAGCCTTGGCTGCGATCAAGTTACTCGGGAGCCATGCTACCAAATATAACAGGCGCACGTACCGTACCTGAAACTTCCCTGGCATGCCCCTGGGCGACCCCTGGTGACTAGAACGTACTTGGAATATTGGCACTTTCATACAGTGCCGTGGGTGCCTCAAATGCGACCCAAGGAACAAGGTACATACCGACTGGTAAGATGCTCTCGCCTTAACGGCGTAACGAATTATTAGGGAGATAGTAGGCGACTGGCGGTTGTCTTTATGAACTACTTTACCCTACCTGTTTACGTGATAGCTATTAGAAACACTATGAGACACTATTCCCCGGGTTTGGGGTAAAAAAAGCGTGTAAACTATTACTACTACCATAGAATCCATAGCCCCGTTTCTCGTTGCTATGACCTTAACAATCCTATCTTCATTTGACTTGCGTGCTGTCTTGTAAGTAGTACGTAGAGTCTCATTCGAAGCTCACGAATTCGTATACTGTGTCAATGCAATCACCCAAGAAAGTGGGCGCTTGCTGTGAGACATACATACATGCCTCCTCGCGAGAAGCGCAAGAAAAAAGCGACCCGGGAAGCTGGCGATGATCTCTCCTCATTTTAGCGCATAAGGCCCACCGAAGCCATTGCTTTGGCCCCGCTGGGAAATGCGACGATCGAGTGATGTCGCACAACTAACATCGATCTGCCACCAGAAAACCCGATGCTCACAAAAATACGAACCTGCAGCGCCCGCTGTGCTGATGCCCGCTCGCGAATTGCTTCCTACGCGACATGGTAATAAGCCCGCCCCGACGTTCCTACAGTTATCCCGCAATTAAAGCAAAATCTCCGCCATTTGTGACCGATTTCGCGGCTAGGGTTTCATGAAGCAACATCAAGTCTTCTTTAGGGCAGCGTTCAGGGGTTCCACTTAAGCTAAATACGCTAATCAGACATAGAACAAGAGGCAACGCAGGTCACGATCCAAGCCCACGATAGCCTCATGAGATGATGAATCAGCATCCAAAGACGAGGCTCAATTATTGACGCCTCATTACTCTTGTAGGCGCATATTACGGACCGTAAGATGGTTAATTATGCCAGTGGGGAAATGATGCATGGGATTCGCAAAACGCCATCATGTGGCACATCGACTTCACCTCCAACGGCTTACGGTCGTATGCAGGGCACGCGTACATCCGAAGAGCCATGTTTCAATGTTGCTACATGTCCGTCTTCTGCGTAGAACACCGTAGATCTCTCCAATCTTTACCCGCGGTTTACGCTGATGAAAGATAGCCCGGATGCCCAAGGATCTTAGAAATAGGAGATAGAAGAAGCAACCCAGGTCACATTGGCAGGGACCGCGAGGCTACCTTGAGGGTGCATTTCCAGACTCTTCTGCATCCGTATTGAGTTTCACAGCTGGGGCATTCGGTGCGGCACGCCCGCCGAAGTCCAACCCTTGCGGCGGACCAATATGCGTCGGGTAAGGCGGGCATAGAAACCAAGAGATAGTATTCTCTCCACCACACGTTAGTAGTTATATTTTCTGTACCTGTCGATTCTCTGGTCCTGCATTAGGAACGACATGCCCTAACTATACATGCTCGAGGCGGTCACACCAATAGCTGCAATATGACGAGTCAAAACCCTGGGGCGCGTGCGCGCGTGTGACTATTCTCCTGCTTAACCGAAACCAAGCTCTGCCTGCGGAAAACAGGGTCAGTCGGTCATGTACGCAGGGTGCATTACAATAGAACTGCCTCTCAGTCATGCTCGGATAACATCGCTTCGCAAACACCTAAGCACCACGTGGCATCTATTTAGTCCTGTAGTATGATATATCTCATTTCTTTTTCTCCCATCGTTATTATATCCGAATGTGGTGTCCAGAAAACCAAGTTGTGAGGAGACTCGACAAAGTCGATATAGGTGACATATTTGGTCCAATAGCTGCTCAGCTGCTTTCCGGATTCGGTAAGTCGAGCTTGGACCATGAATCTACCAATCCTGGATGATCATTGGCTTTCGCAGACTGTCGCTTTCCTAAATAGGAAGTCCGCATAGTCCACATTATAACCCGTTGTATTATTATATTGAGTTACAGTCTACTCACACCGATACAGTCAATGATACGGTAAGCATAACAAATAGATATGGCTCAAGCTTTGTATGTCCATTACTAAGGTATTAAGAGGAGCACTAAAAATACTAATCTATAACGATAACGTGGAGCATATGTAATAAAAATACATCGTTTGACCTTATCTATCTATCATTATAGAAATAGATAAGTAGCTTATGACTGGCCGACGTAGGACTGATGCAATTGTTTTAAGATAAATAAGCAGTTAGGTATATGCCTTGCAGCAAGGATTCATAGCTATTGCCTCCTAACTTACAAGGGCTTCAGAGGGATGAACACCTTGGGGTAGGGTTGATATGCGAGCTGTTATAAGTTCAAAACCCACCCTAGATATCCAATCACAAACTGAGAAAGATATAATAACGCAGATGATGCAATATCTTCTGCAAATTCTCGGGCCATTCCCCATACCCATATTGAGTGACCCATTCTCGAAACGATGTGTCCATGGTTATGCTAAACCCATAGCTTCGGAGGTTTGTTGCGTGGATTTTCCCTAGAGCCCGAGTACCGCGTGCCCCTTCTCTACCCCATCTGATTGGGCATCTTCAAAATGATCTGCAGTGCTTTGATTTGCATATGCTTCAAGAAGTGACGCTGCAGTCTTTGACTTGACCGGTGTTTTCCTGCAGGCCAGAATTCGAAACTCAACGGAACACAGATCGAGACGTCGGCCTCGATGTCGCCGAAACGGCACATGAACGGCGGCCTTTCTTCGCTTCAACTAAACCATGCCATTTTCTTTTTATTAATATTGAAGCCGACGGCTTGCAATTCGTGCGATTATCTACTACATCTGCATGACATGACTACATTGGAATAGTTTAAGTATAGTACTATAGGAATGTGTAGCTGTTGAGGGGCGGGCGATGCCCTATATACAATTGATTACCACCATAGACCTTACCGACTGAAAGTCTCTGACACTGTCAGAGGCTTTCTCAATGATGTATCGTGCTCCAATTGTCAATAGTTAAGGCCTATTGCTTATCAACCAATATTACCTAGTGCCGTTATAGTGGACCCTTGCGACAGATTTAGGGTCTCTGGCGAGGACGATCAGGGAGATCCATGATACATATTTGTGGACATGATTGGCTCATCTTCATCTTTTTGTGCCATTACGGCTTCTTGCGAGATTTGATCAGCGTTGAGCCTCTTTGCCTTCTCCACGTATTATCTATCGAATCGCGGGACAAGGCACGGGGAATCAACACTATGATTATTGGCGTCTCTGAGGTGAATTAGCATGGGAATCAGCATAACCCAGCGGCTCTAGTGTAGTGATTACTGCAAAGTAGGTTACTAGCATATTGCCTATGGGGTGTCATGATGGAGAGGTAGGTAACGGATGGCATGTATCCGCTCCGTTCTTTGGGAAGCTGGAGCTGATTCTACTTAATTAATTGTTATGACAAGTCAACACTGAGTGAAGGTATGACATCGCGCGCTCCGACTCGGATAAATTGCTTTCGTGTGTCGTCAGACCTACGAGATGTTCTAAGCTTTGGCCTCCAAATCACTCGCCGTTGTCGCTACGTCTCGACTGAGAGGGGATTTTAGTAATCATCGTCTGACAAAATCATCCCAGAGAACTCACCCTTGTGCAACAAATATTATTTACACTTCGGAATCATCTTATCGGTAACTATCGGCATCAGCCTCGGATTTAGCGTCTGTGAGAGGTGATAAGAGAGACCGAAAGCCCTCTTCATATCTCTTGGCAATGTGCGACATTGGACGCTTCCTCTTACACAGTATGCAGTATTTTCGGGATCACTGTATCCAAGCGTTGACAGTGTACAAAAGATCCTCTCACTGGAGGTCTTTAAAATATTCGACATACTAGTATAATGTAACGAGCTGTATGCACCTGCAAGGTAGTTATAGTACGACTAGCATTACCACAAGTCCATTGGCGTTTATGCAAGTATAAATCATTATGTGAAAGAATCATACGTTTCTCCGCGGTGAGTATTAGTTCCGCCACAAGAGGATTCTTCAATCACCGCGCCACTTCGAGTCTTGGAACTCTCGGTATTGTGCCACCCTTCAACACTAAAGTTGCTTCCAAGAAGCGCACCGCAGCTAAATCGTTGCTTAATGAACTGATGGGGCGGGGCCTAGCTTAAACTGTAATGGGGCGGAAGTGCACAATGGGTATCTGACCAATGACTGAACTCGACGCGAGGATTATCATGAGCGTCGTAACACCTGGCGTCAAGGATGCATTCTCTCTGTACGAATAACGCTGCGAAGAGCGGAATTAGGGATACATGAGAGGGCAGACTAGGATTTTTTCTAAAAGGGAACCTACTCAAAAAGTATATTCGACTGATAAGATGAGACGCAATAGGGTTGCTTTCGTACTTAGAACGGGGACCGGTGAAAGGCCCTTGGGAAAAGAAGAGGTAACGCTTCATGTCGATCGCAACACTAGAAAAGCACCAACTTCCCCTCCCTCACCCTCCTTTATTGAGCGCGACCCTTTGTTGGACCCCGATTTCGAGGCCGGGGGAGTTTGGGACAGGTCCGTCCGTAGGGTATCGGTATACTCATAGCTTGACGGTAAGGTGTTGGGTTCCTTTTTAACTTCCCCTGATCAGTTAGTTGGCGGCGGCGGCAAGTCAGGCCGGTCAGGGTCCGTAATGGAGGGCCGCTGTCGGAGACATCTTATAAATTCAAGATAGTCGATCTCGCCACTGCTGTCATCCTTCACTACTACGATTTGTCGGGCATATGGAACAAATGGCGATAATGGGATTGTCTCGTATCTGTGGCGGCAGCGAATCCTACCACCATCACCGCGCATATGAAGAGTGTCGCTAAGAGTGTCGCTAAGACCGTACGATACCACGATCCTGGAAAGACATTTCATTCTGGATGGCACCGATGGAGGGCCAACCTTTTATATCAGATGTCAAGGCATCTTGTTGGGGCTTAGTGGCCAAGGATCGTGAATGGTCCAGGCCAGATCCAGGCCACCGTGGATCATGTCTGGCCAAGTCCACAATGCGCAGATCCTGCCCTGCAGCCGGTGGTCGTCATTTTCGTCGTTGTCGTCGTCGCCTGAGCGATCTTGTACCTAACCTTCTTAGTAAAAAGGTATTGCGCTTGGAGATTGGTTCCTTTGTTTCGGAAAAGTGTAGCCGTTCGTCTTTTCGAACAATCAATCATCAGGTTACCTATGCAGGAGTCAATAAAGCGGCTCCGCATTCCATGTCCAAGGCTTGAAGCTACATACAAATGGTTTCACAATATCACCACACCCAAGCCCTGTATCAACTTCTCGACTTCTTCTTATGCACGACCTTCGAAATCTTTTCCAGCCAAATATAGCATATTCCTGTAGCCCCTAGGGCTAATCTCTATTGAGCCTATCTGACCTTAGCGCAGGATAAAAATGTTACAGTAAGACGCACACTCGTTTATTGCTCGCATTTGTGAGCGGATAACAGTGGCATACCGAATGCGTAACGCATAGTCAAAGCTGCAGCTTTCTTTACACTACACTAATGTCCGAAATCTGCCCTAGCCGTCTAGTTGCAGTACACTAAGTACGCGGTTTCTCGACTCGTATCCAATCATGATCGCCATTCCGGCGCCAATTTATGGTTGGTGCATTGTGCCCATTACTAGCGCATGCGCTTTGCACACTCCGGTGACCGTGCCATCCCTGAGAACCTGCATCGAGCTACCCTGTCGATACTACGTCTAGGTATACTTAGTATAAACATCAGTTACGGTTCGCTTGAGTACCTTATCCCCCCCAACCAAACATTGTGTAATTGTGTGCTACACCAGTAAGAGGCTCATCCATGGATCTCGAAGCGACGAGGCTTCATTAGTGTTATGTCGTGATACGAGCAGATTGACCCGGACAGGCTCGGTGAAGTTCCGTACTATATAGTAGACGCACCTCTAGATGCTGGGTGGTGTTTAATGTAATGCTCTGCTCCATATGTAGGGACTCTGGAATGGAGTATAGCTTATCTATTTTCTCAACCCCTCCTTGAAAAATTGGAAACATTTAGAGCATTGTACTGCAAGTCAACTTGCATTAGACTTCCCAGCCCCGGTGTAGGGATATACTGTAGTCTATTCTATGGAGAGGCGGAGGGTCGAGGGTCACTTTCGAAGGGCTATCTCTAGATTCTCCGGATATAGTTGTGGACCTGAATATGATGATATACGGGGATTACTGACTCGAGACAGAGATATCTTTCAACCATTACATGGTAATCAAGGTAATTACACGAAACAGCGTGTAACAAATCTTGCGATTGTTGATAATAGGGTTGGTTGGTTGCTCTCGGCTGACGGCGGTCCGGACCATAGCGACGACAGCCCATCCGAAATTAAATGGCATTATCGAAGCGCGGTTTGCCGACTCTGGCAACCGGCAGATCTCCCATCTCTTACGAGTACAAGTAGAAACGCGTCGACTTTCCCTTACGTATGGACATGCGCGGTAACTTCCGCCCTGTAGCTGTGCGTATGTTCTTTCGTCAAGACACTACCTACTGGGCTGCAGCACTCATTTCTCAGACCGACATGGAACGATATTAACACCAGGCGTCGGGGAACCTGAAGCGCATTTGGTGTCGCATCTGGTGTTGTAACTAATGCCGGTGCTCGTCTCGGCCTACAGTAGCAAGATCGTATCGCTATGTGGCCAGTGAACGTATGATTCGCAGCAAGTCGCATCAATAGACACAGCAGGTCTTGACCAGTTGTGTACCGGTAGGTTTCATGATTGGTCGACCAGAAAATGCATACCTCTTCACTAAATCCTATTCACTAAATTGACTTGAGGGGTTGGTGTGGTTGTCCATTGTTGGAGGGTTACAGATTTCGATACGCTATAGGGAAAGGGGGAAGGGTTTTCTACTATGTGAGAGACCGAGGATGGCTTTTGTTGATTCCACGACCGAGATCCAATTTTGGTAACAGAGTTTTCAGCAACGCTGATTTCTCTAGTTAGTTAGTTAGTTAGTTAGCAACTTACATAGTAGCAGGTTAGTTCAAACCTGCCGAAGCGATTGACGCCACGGGAAAACGTTTTCTACGACTACTCCTATTTGGGGGGTGGTACCATGGTATGATATGGTGTGGTTTACCTACTTATCTCGTGGCAGCCACCGATTATATCCGAGAAAAGATGGTAACTTGTTTCGAGAAAGCGGCGCAGTATGGCGCCTTTACAACCCTGCTGGTGCTGACTACCGTAGCGAGATGCCCAAGTCGCAACTGGATTGGCTCGCCAGCTGATAGCAAAAGACACAAAAGGTGGGAGGAGCATGATAATGCATGAGCGTTTACCGCCGCACATGAGAAGTTCTCCTCGTTTCCGACGCCTGCTTTTTTGGCTTTTGCCACTACTACCACCTCACCTACCTCTAGACTGCCACTCCTCTTTACCGGTACGGTGTCGTACATGATGTTGGGCATATATACTGCGCAGCCGAGATGTGCCGACCACACCGGAGGACTTGGTGCTGGGCCAAAAACCTCACACATCTTCTCTCAAGAGAGTAAGTAAGGTAGGTTGTTGAGCAGCTAACTAAATAATACCTACCTACTATTATGGCGTGCCGTGAGTCCCGCTCACTCTCATGGCCCACTTGGCGTATTTTCGGTCCCTGTCAAAGCCTTTTCTTGGCAGAGACCGATAAGCAGGGCTACCCCTGTCACGTATCTTTGAAAATTTCGCTCCCATTTTTTTCCTTGCGACGCTGAGACACATTCCCCCTCCACCTGTAGCATACGTCATTACTTCCCAAAGCAGCCCCGCGGGTTTCCCTCACTGTACAGTATGCTGCGTCTGCCTATCTCCGGCGCCCCGATTTATTCGAAGCGCACACAGTATGGGAAATCTCACAAAATGGTCCGCATGCGGCCTTCTCGACGAACTTTGATAATTCTCTACCTATGTCGTCTATCACCCTTTATACGGCGACTCAGCAACATTGACGCTCGCTTAGCTTTTGAAATATTCAATTATATATAGGAGCCATATAAGAAGCCTGGACTTGCTTGGGTGATCAAAACAAACTCAGGCCGAGAACCCTTGGCTATTCGTTTCTAGACGAAGATGAAGGGAACGTAATGTAATGGATACGTAAGCAGGGATTGTACTTATAGTACGAGATAGATAATAATATTCATCTCAATAATAACATCTTCCCAACTTGCAGCTAACTAATACGATTTGAGAACGTCTGTGGAATTGTACTTATAGTGCATGCGTATTACCTTAGGTATGCTACTTCGAAGCCATTGGTTTGGCTTGTTGCGCGACGAACCTCGAATGGGTGGTTACAGTAGGGCAGACAATCATGTATCTAGAATACGAATGGCATATCAAGAACTGAAATTGACACTACAGCACCTACCTACTCTCTACAAATCTACGGATCGCAACATGCGACTTGGTAGGACTAGTGGCTGTGTAGGTGCTAAGATGATACAGTGTGCTATGTAAGTTGAATGAGCTTTCTAGGGCCTGGTCTAAGCTATCTCCTTTACGATACGATGATACACTAGGATCTCTAGATAATCCTGTTATACGACGAAGTAACTAGATGACAAGGCAAGCCTTGCACCATCTAACAGGCTTGCGAAGGATCAAGAGCTCCAGCCGTTGACTGAAACCATGAGCCACCATATTCATTCATTGCCAAAACACGATAACTACGTGATTAGAACAACACATCCTATTAACTTTACCTACATCTTCCGTCACCGGATGGCTGTAAGTAGACAAATGACTCGAGCGAGCAGCAATCATTCATGAATAGAAAAATACATACAATACCTGCCTAGTGTCATAATACGCGAGCTGGGTAAACTAGAACTAACAGACTAAACTCAAAAGGCCTCGTTCGATCACCTAGATAGGTATAACTTGACACAGTGCGCTGCTTATATCGAGGGAACACCGCCTGTGCGACCAAGTGGGGGTACAGTGCAGCATCAGGTCCTAGCTTGACCTTTTTGCCCCAACAGCTGGTTCTGGTTGACTCCTCCCATTGACTTGCATGCATGAGGGTTGGTTACATGCAGCCAAGGGCTTGGAGGTGTGGTACTACCCTTCAAAGGTGTAGGAGGTATACTTCCCGCGCAGGTACCTCCGAGCGCTAGAAGCTTTCGCCTTCAGCACGCCGTCGATACCGGCAAGCCATTCACTAAGAGCCCCTGGTGGCCCTACCTACTCCTTTGGTATTATAGTCTCACGCATCCTTCTTTACCTGCCATTTCCTTCTCTCCCACCAGGCTTTGCTGGCTACCAAACCTCCTTGACCTAACATCGTCACCTCCGAAAACAGGCCTCGGATTGTATCAGCATCCGAACAATTCCGTCATCTTGGTTATTGGTTGCTACTAGGCGTGCATGCGACGCGAGTAGTCTTATAACCGGCCTGCCCTTTCGTTTCTCCCCGTTCCTCCTTCCGCCGTATGTCGTCACCCTGCTCCTATATCTAGGGCAGAGAGAATTCATAGCTGGGTCCGGTCACTGTGTGCAAGTAAGTAAGTCGATCTTATCCGACCATACGGCAGACGCCTTGGTCAAGTGAGTGAGAGAAAGAGGGGAGGAGAGAAGGGTTGTAAGCGGGACGCTGACCAGACCGGAACAAAGGAATTGCGTGCGGCCAACCCATTCGCTTGTACATTTCTCATACCCTTCGCCAGATCGCGCTTCGTCGACGGCAAGGCGCAATTGTGAACCGAATACAGCCCCTTTGTGTGTCCACGTATGCGATAACAGCATTGTCAATGAACCTTCATGCCGTATAATCTCGACCGTTGCGTTTCCTCGCCCCCCTACCGGCTTTGTTGAACCCCCCCTTCGCCGTGTCGACTCACCTTTCCCCTGCTATTTCGGGGATTGCCTCTAGACCGTTGCCTTTGAGAAGAGCTTGTTTGCATTGTTGCTGGAATATTGCCATTGCATTCACCTCTTAACGACTCCACGGTCCTCTCTAACCTACCTCTCTCCATTCGGCCTTTCACTAGATCGAATTTCGTCTGTGCATTGAACATAACTGTCCATATTTGTGTAAGTGTTTTGCGTCCTCGCCTCAGTTGACTTTTTTTCTACACAACCTACCTCCCGCTATCCCGAGACCTGCATCGTTGGTTTAGTTGAGAAGGGCGAGACATGAACGAACAGCCTGGGGCGCCACGTGGGAGACTTGGGTGTTTTAGGGGGAGACCTGGAATACGGGGAAGAAATGCGAGATGTCATTCCAAGCGCCGTCGCCTGTGACAACCCCCACGATACCTTCAGTGTTTGCTTCCATTCCTACCACAAAGCAGCTGGTTTGAGCCGCTTGCCCCAGTGACTACGCCATAAAATCCTCACGATACCCCATCTCCCACAATTTCCGTTGCTCCCTCCCTCAATTGGTCGATCGTTCTGCTCTGAACGCAGCACGCCTTTTAAGAGCAGCGAAAGCGAGGGATCTATCTGGCAATTTGTGGTTGTTCCAAGACGAGGACTAACATAGGTCCCCTTGAATTTGAATTTATTTGAGTCCTTATCGTCGTCCTATCATGGAACTTTATATCGCTAGGAATCATGCTAATGCCACGCTCCTCCTTCCTAGGCTCTTTCATAGATCCAAACGCCCTTACCGGTCCTAAGATCGTCGCTGCCGCCACTCACGGTTCCGTCAGCTCCGAGCCGTGGTACGAAGTCTGGTCGACGATCATATTTTCCTGCTTCCCTCGCGCCAGTCCTATTTTCCCTCCTCCTAAGTGCAACAACAGCGTTATCATTACCGATTTCCACTTCACCACCCTTCTCTCCCCGTCACCGTGTGTCACTCGGCAGCCCAAACCTTTGGGAATGCCTTATACGCCTCCTTCCCACTGTTCGCCCGCTTCCTCAGCTCCAAACTCACCAGACGCCAGTCGGAGATCCTCGTTGAGCACAGCTTCGCCGAGACCGGCGCTGCCAAGGTCGGCTTCGTACCTCACAAGACACCGGCGATCTGTCTCCGCCACCGCCGTACCGACGGTGTCAACCCTCCGCCATGGATCGATTCCGGATATAACGCCTCCCGGCACCTCGGACAACCTGAAAGAGATGGCGACCATTCCTCCGTCTGCTGTTCGTCAATCCCCCCCGCCGATCGCCGATGCCAAAGCCATGCCTCCAGGGGCCATCATTTCACCACCAGAGTCATCTAGTGAGGATGAGGGAGTAGCAGACTTTGAGGAACGGGCAAGAGAAATTAAAAATATAAAAGAGCTGAAGGAGGCCATCAGTGCGATACCACAATGTCGAGTCGGTTCGCCGGTTCGGACTTCACCTGGTGATTTACTACTGCTCCAGTCACAGATCGACCACCTCACCGAGACGTCGACGAAACCTACCATCCGCACGAGTGGTCTCCGATCTGGACGTGTCGTGTCTCATTCGAGGTCCAACACGGATACGAACATTTATTTTTCCAAATCATCCGACGCATTGTCAAGTATGTCGGAGGATAGTTCCGAACAAGATGAATCGACAAAGAAGCCCCCAATGGTGCGGAAAAAGTCCGGTGAGCTCGTTCGACCTGCACTACGACCTCCTCATCTACGGCGCCCGTCCAGTATGCCAGGAACTCCCACGTTCTCCAAAGCCGTGCATTTCGATTCGCACTTGGAACACGTGCGGCATTTCCTGCAAGTGGACAGACCACTCGCCGTCAGCACAGGTTCTTCGCCTGTTGATAACTATGACAGCGATACAGAATATCCCTTCAAATCGTCTGACAAGCCAGAAGTACGCTCGCCCCCGTACGAGTGGGAGATCGCGATGAACAATTTCCCCGCCGAAACACCGATCCGCAAAGGTCTACCTGTCAGGTTAGAAAGGGTGTGGATGTCTCCCGATCAGAAAACATTGATCGGTTCCGTATCGGTGGCCAACTTGGCATTCCAAAAGTCCATTGTTTGCAGGTTCACCTTTGACTACTGGAAGACGACGTCTGAGATCGGTGCAGAGTATCATCACGAGATCAGACCGCGAGAAACTGAGAATGGTCATGACCGGTTCCAGTTCATTATCAAGTTATCTGATATAGCCAACCTCGAGGCCAAGACGCTCTACCTCTGCGTCCGGTACCAAGTCAACGGACAAGAGTACTGGGATAACAATGACCACATGAATTTTCAAATTGACTTTCGTAAACGGTTCCTCCCCCAGAATGGAAAGAAGCGTGCCCAAGGAGCGTCCTCACGCCCCGCCAATGGGTTACCTCGTAGCAATCGTCGGGCGAATCCTTCTACGGTGCCACGGCCCAAGTCTATGCCTGTGGGCGCACTAGATGAGTTTGGCCAAAATGCCAAGTTGGCCGACATGGATCAGCCTATTCACGAGTTTCTTGGCGAATCAGAGCCGACCGGTCTGCGACTTAAGAATTCCAAGTCGACAAAGTCTCTTCCCAGTGATAACCTGACAGGCCGCCTGTCGACTCCGAGTGGTGTCGCATTTGCCAATCGGTATGATTTCGGTGCTTCGCTCAGCGCGGCCAAGCAGGCCCAGCGAAGTCCAAACTCGAGTCCACGGCAGAATGATGCCCTGTACATGAAGGCTCACCAGAGAAACACTGGACTGTCGTCCACACCTGCGGAGGTGCCTCGATCACAAAATACCGCATCCCAAGTTGCTTCCAATTCGCTCCACCAGCTAGCTGGACTCACGACCTACACAACCACCTCTCAGAGTTCGGGCACGGTCTCGCCCTCTGCTGATATTGCCTCTGCCTCATACGAGGAGATTCTCAACAAGTATTGCTTTGTACGTACATGAAACGCCTTATCGGCCATCCGTGGATTCCGAAGATTACCCTCGATATTATTTCTTTTCGGTACGACTAACAGCTTCGTCATTGTAGTTCAATGGTTCTAAGCAATCTAGCCCTCAACTGAAGGACGGCACTTTACAAAGCGGTCGATATGATGGTGCAGATGAGTACTCGATGCGGGGTTCTACGAGCCCCTATTCCGGCCCAGGTGGAAACCCCGGGCACGCTGACAGGCCGCATCATGGAGCTGCGCACCATACTCTATATCCAAACCCAAATTTCGCCCATGATGCCTATCTCACGATTGGTGGGACCTTCTCGGCTGAGTCATCCTTGAAAAATCTTGTGATGTCTAGTGGATCACCCAGCTCACAAGATGTGAATACGTCTATTGAAAACTACCTAGTCACACCTAACGCAACGCCGAATGGATCTCTTCCTGACCGAGCTCCATATCACCATATTCAACACATCCAAGACCGCCCTCCATTCACATCAGCGATCAGTTGTTAGGCTCCCTACTCAATCCAGGATTCTCTTGCTTCTTTTCCTTTAACCTCGGGTTCTGTCTTTTCCGACTATTTTTTCCGGCTGGCTTCGGTGTTGCGGACTGTGCATATTGGCGTTTAGGGCGGTCTGGTTTACGATACCCCCATGTACACGAAAAGGCGGGGGTTGCACAATCTTTGGCGGTCATCACGAATTTAACGGATTGACAGCGCAGAGGACTGCACACTACTGAAAGGAAAAAGCGACATGCGATGGTAATAGATATTGTGGGCCTTAACACTTGACTCTAGTTTTAGCTGCTACGCCCAGCATTAGGGTTAGGTTTCTTGGTCGATTCCCGGTATACATAAAAAAGCAGTTAGGGAATTAAGTAGTAGTACAATAGGCAGAATGATTTGGTCAATGAGCCTGGTGGTTTGCTGGGGTCAGAAAATAGGGTGGGTGATATTAGCTACCTAGACCAGAAATCGACCTATTGCCTAAATCATGCTGTTCATATATGGTGATTTTTACTTCGTAGTGCTCTTCGGTCTCACCTATACTATGTTCTGATAGATGTTTCGAGTGCTGAGTTTGAGTGCTGGGCGTTGTCTCATGACCGTTCTTATTAAATGCGGCGCCATTTGAACACAACTATTGTTGCGATATGACGCATTTTGCCTCAACGCGCTCGAGAAACTCCTAACCGCGGTGTCGATAGTCCAGGTGTTGATTGATTTTCGTAAGGGTAAAGGACATCTATCAGGATTTTGAGTTATTCTTCCTTCTCTATACCTTCAAGTTCGTTATCCTGCTCTGACCGCTCATTGACGCCTTCGGTGGTATTCCGATTCGTAAGGTTCCCTCGAAAATGTAATGCTTCCGTAAGAACGATTCCCCATCTTCGAATTCGTGGTGAGCGACTACAGCTGACTATGCTTTCACTTGTAATTGCGCAGGGACAGAGTTAATTAGAACCCGATTCGAGAACAGGTTGATATCAGAATTGCACGTAATTACTTTGAATTGTTTCAATCCCACTCATTTAAACAGGTCAACGCGAATTCAGCGTCTAAGTGACCGAACGTCTCGTGAGGAGTTCGATATTGATCAACCTAGCTAAGACTAATAAAAGAATATTTGGGAGTGAAGCTGTTGCTCAATTATCTCGCAGTGAAGTTGCCCGACTACCCAACACCGATATCTCGAAGTGAAGTTGTCGTTCAAATAAAGCCAGGCACGGAGTAAAACGTCTCGGGAAATATAACGTTAACGGCGCCTACGAGCGTCACCATTCGATGCCGTTTCGCCACCACATTACCATACATAGGCTGCTCAAGTTGTAGAAGAAGCGAGTCAAGACCAGCTTCTGCTCATTCGTCAGTAAATATGCACTGCTAGGATATATGATATAACTACAGTTTATATACATACCATCTAGCACAGCGATATCAATGCTTGTTTGAGGAAAGTTCTCGATCGGAAGGTTGGTCGCGATCGCATGAAGCGGAGCAATCGGCGCACCAGCGTCAGTAATGCGAGAGTTGATCAGGTGCGAAATCCAATTGCAATCCCTGATAAGACCAATGAATATGAAAACTGCAAGCAAGCAAGAAGAAAGTAAGTGGGATTATGAATAACTTACATAGCTGCCAATCGGTGATCTAAAGCGGCTATACTTCGGTTGATATCCAAGAGTGCATCGAGTATCTCTAGACTATCATCGGTTATAATAAGACGTGTAAAAGGGTGCACACGTAGAAGACTGTTTAGCAAATCATGAGCAGCATCGAACGGAGATGGGTTTGAGGCCATGATGTTCGGTGTAGGCGGAGTGCTCTCCGGATGGACGCGATAGATGTAGTGGATGAGAATGGGAGGAACAAATGGAATGAGAGCGGTAGATGAATTTGTTGTGGCCGCCAGATATAATCTAAAAATTGCTCTGTCGTACATAGAGAGAGGGCGGGAGCAGCATGTCTTACCTTTGTTATGAGGTTTTGATCATGTTGAGCCATGATCTCCGTACC
Organism: Xylaria scruposa; assembly: GCA_022385635.1. Classification (NCBI taxonomy): domain Eukaryota; kingdom Fungi; phylum Ascomycota; class Sordariomycetes; order Xylariales; family Xylariaceae; genus Xylaria; species Xylaria scruposa. Next base: position 147,319 of record MU280199.1, read on the forward strand.
TGTAGACGCCGCCATTGTGCACTGAATGGGACGCTGGCATTCTTGAGAATACTTGGTATCGATGCGGCTGGGTGCAGTGGATGGGATGGGATGGGTTGGATGTAGTGTAACAAGATGGAAAATTCCCGTTGAAACATAACAACAATCTTAACGTTGCCTTATTACTTTTTATATAATTTCTGATAACTATTGGGACTTCTGGCATGGGCAAAATTAGGTAGGAATAAAAGTATCTGCTGTGATGCGCGTTTCATTAAAGAGCAGTATATCTTTATAATTAGTTGAACAAGAAACTTATTACAGCAGTGCTGTTGCATCTGGCATCTGGCTGTCTGCGTATCAGCGTCAACATATGCACGCCGCCGAGCGAGCTGATGCTAGGTCAACTGAACTGGCCAGAAGAAGGAATCCAGTACCTTTGACTAGCAAGTTTGATTGCCAGATCGGCTTGCTATCAGATCATTCATTCTATGTTTATAGCAGTTGTGCTACTATAATAAAGGCTGTGGTACCAGAGACAGACGGTTCGGTAGATGAAGTTAGACAGAACGAGCAATTTGGCTAGGATATCTGCGCCCAGTTTGCTTTGATACTTTTTGCGCTGTGTTTCAAGCTTGAGTGTGCTAAAGAAAATACCCGTCGGGGCTCGTGTAACGCCAGCTCAACCAGTAAGGAGAGAAAAGAGGCAAAGTCTCGGGTGCCTGCAAATGTAGGCAAATCTATATACAACAGCTGTGTGTGGGCCGAGGTATTCCCTAGTATAGTTGCAGTGAACTACCGCCAGGCACTGGGAACAGTGGCACTCTTTCCAAATCCTATCTATCAAGTTACTGTTGTGGACATGGGATCAAAAAGTGATGCTCATTTGGAGTCTTTCCTGGTAACCAAGGCTGATCAAGGCTGCCTGGCCGTCACACGAGCTGACTTAAGCTAATACTGAACGAGAGGCTGCATTGCATATCCGAGACCGCGGGCCGTAGCCGCCGATATCATGTACATAGACAATCGCATGAGCTGCAGCTTGCAGACCGCCGCTACCCGTGTTTGCCTAATCAGAAGAACATGCAATGCAGGACGAGACGAGTAATATCAAGCGAACCAAAACAAAGAGTAAAAGCTTCAATTTTGTACACGTTGGACCTCTTTCTGCGCTCTTATAGATTGACTGTCTGTGGCTAACTAGTCGTGGGCACACAAGTGCGTTAGAGTGCTTCCCCAACTTCAGTTTCGTGGGAAGAGACTGGTGGTGGCCGAGGACGAGAATAGTGTCGGACGGATATGCCATTGGGGGGGGGGGGGGGGGGCGGGCGGGGGGGGGCGGGCGGGGGCGGGGGGGAGGT